>CAWWDY010002674.1:0-46886 GCA_963942605.1 Poecilus cupreus | reverse complement strand
TTATAATTTTAAACAATTTCAAGTCATCTGCATATAACAACAGTTCCGAGTGTTTAACATAGGTAGTAATGTCATTTATAAAAAGTATAAAAAATAACGGACCGAGATTAGATCCTTGAGGAACACCAGAGGAAGGCATGAAATATTTTGATTTACAATTATTGTAATAAACGTAATTCTGTCGATTTTTAATGTAAGATTCGAAAAAACTAATCAGAGCAGGCGAGAAGCTGAATTGATGCTGAAGTTTGTAGAGCAAAATATCATGATTTACCTTGTCGAATGCCTTAGCAAAGTCAGTGTAAATTACATCCACTTGAGTATTTTTATTCATAGATTTGGTAATATATTCCGTAAAATTCACTAAATTAGTACACGTAGAATTTCCACTGACGAAGCCATGCTGGTAGGGGGTGATGGATCTAATGACATGACTGTACATGTATTTGTAAAGAATTTTTTCAAAACATTTTGCTATATTAGATAGTATGCAAATAGGTCTGTAATTTTCTACATTGTGGGCATCACCGGATTTAAGAATAGGAGAAACAACGGATTTTTTTAGAAGATCAGGAAAAGTGTTGGTTCTAAGAGACATGTTGAACATAATAAATAAAGGTTCAATAAATATATCACGACAACCCTTTAGTATAAATGCCGGGAAATTATCAGGACCAGGAGAAGAGGAAACCTTGAGCTTATTTATAGCGTATTTAATATCATCCCTTGTTACTGATTTAATATTAAGCTGATCAAGAGTTACTGAGTCAGATGAGATGCTGGAGAAGTCAATGCATTGATTGTTAGAAGAGTAAACACTACCAAAATAGTCAGCAAAGCCTTGTGCAATGGATGTTGCTGATTGTAGTTGAATGTCTTTCAGATACATGTTACCAGGAATTCGTGTAGTTTGCTTCATTTTATTTACGTACGACCAGAAAAATTTTGGTTCACCAACAATTTTATTTTCAACATCAGATATATAGTTGCGATAAGCAATTTTAATATCTATTTTTAATTTAGATCTCAATGCTTTAAATTCGTTGTAATAATAATCATTACCATATAACTTGTAAAGTTTGTGAGCTTTAGCTTTGAGTTTAATATTATTAATAATTTGTGTTGTAAACCAAGGTGGATAATGCGAATTTTTTTTACGGGTTCTAGGCACACATCTCTGAAAGACATTGTCAAGCAGAGCATAAAACTCTGATAGAGCTTCATTGACATCATTGCATGACTTCATAGTATTCCAATCTGTCCCAGTTAATAATGAATACATTATTTCAAAGTTCGCTAGACGGAAATTATAATACCTATTATTATTAAATGTAGAATTGAGAGTAGCATGAGTTACAGAGTTTACGTTAATATTAAGTGAAGGATGATAATTATCTTCGCGTACTAAAGGATTATCATCATGTGATACAGTACAATTTAAGTTGGATACTACAACATCAAGGAGACGATTATCAGAATTGAGGATTTTATTATATTGTGATCCACCAAGAAAATCACAGAAATTATTAAAACGGGCTACGTGATTATTGGTAAATTTAGAATTATAATAATGAACTAGATCAGTGATATTTAGATCCCCCACTAAGATAAAATCATTATTAAACAAGGCTCCAGATGATTCAAGACAGTCGTAGATCAAGTCTTGCTGTACTGCTGAGATAGGTGGAGGGGAATAAATAACTACAACAATTAGAGGTTTTCCCCGTGTTTAAATGAACTTTTACACAAATAATATCAGCGACAGAATTAATATGTAAATCAAGTTTTACAAGTGAGGATTTATGCTTAGTGTGGACAGCACACAAGACACCGCCACCACGAGATTTGCCTACTCTGGCATTATCCCGGTCTTTTCTATAAATTGAATAATTATTACTATCTAGAACTTCATTGTTATTAAACAGAGTGATTGAGCCATGTTTCTGTAATTAGAATTAATCATAATTACCTATAAGACTGTTATTGTAAACATCTGTTAATTTAGAATTTAAACCCCTAGCATTCTGATAGTAAATATCCATAAATGTATTGAAAAAAAAACGAACACAGCAAATTGAGGGAGAATAAACAAAGTTTCTTAATTAAACCGTTAAAGACTAAATATGCAGGTTCAAAGTACAATGAATAATGAAAAATATAAAGTACAATCGATTCACTGTTTACATTCGATCGAGTATGAAGTGTTGAAATTTAACAGCTGACAAATATAAGAAATATAAAATTATAGTGCGTTACAAATAGAGAACATAGTGCTATTAATGAAAACCGAGAGACAGTGATACTGTACAAATTACATATTATCCAAGTATAACTTGTCAAATATTGTAACCTTTTTTACAACATTATTAGATTTATAAAATATATTGCCGTCGACAGTCCAGACATTACGGAAGCCAAACTTTTTGCTGATACTTTTAAAGCAGTCAAGGCGCTTCTTGGTAAGATCTTCTTTAACAGAAAAATCTGTGCCTTTTAGATGTTTTTTATTTTTTAGTATGATGCTTCGCGTTTTGTAAGACGTAAATTTGACAATAATTGGGCCGAGGACGTTGACGATCAAGCACAGACTTATCACTAGCACTAGGTCGATGCACTTTCCCAACACGGTGACAACGATCAATATTTTCTGGAAGGACATCGATTGAAAGTTTGTCTTTAAATATTTCACAAACCTTGAGTTCGGCATCTTCAGATGGATCTTCAGGAACACCAAAGACACGGATGCAATTCCTTCTTGAGTACTGCTCCAAGTTGTCGATTTCAGCTTCAAGTTGTAGATTTTTGGTGTTAAGATCATTGATGATGGCTTCGTATTTCATCTTTTGTTCCTCCAATTTGGACGTTGAGTCTCGTGAAGATTTCATCGGCCAATTTGGTGATGAAGTTATCATCACTGAGAAGTTTACTCATAACTTCGGTAGTATGGCGACTCATGATTAAAATAATGATAAGATGTAAAAACCGTAGCACAAGTAAGTATAATTTTGGCACTAAGATACTAATTTAGTATATTTTGGCACTACGAGAATAGAAATTCAGAGCAGCTGAAAAAATGCACGTCTACTCACGTTGAAACATTACTATATTTCGTGTGTAATGGCTTATGTTTGCAAAATCAATATAAAATAGCTGTTCTCAGCTGGCAAAAACATACATAATGCTGTTTTCAAGTATTTAACTGTCATATTCATGTTTCTGTTGTGTAAAATGGCTAATGTTGGTGAAATCAAGATAAAACTGCTGTTTTAAGCATTCAAAAGCATACAAAACACTGTTTTCAAATATTTAAACTGTCATATTCATGTATATGTCGTGTGTAATGGCTTATGTTTGCAAAATCAAGATAAAATAACTGTTCTCATCTTGCATAAACATACAATAGCTGTTTATGTAACCAGTTAGGAAATGCATCATTTTGTGTAACGAGTGGGATGTTTGCGGGACGAGCGAAGCGAGTTCCCGCAAAATCACACGAATTTCACAAAATCGCATTTCCTATCGTGTTTCATACAAGATTTTTTCTATTTTTGATTATAACAGTTTTTTTTAATTATTAAATTTTTAATTTCATAACTTTTATTGACATCAAGTAGCTACGCATATTTCGCTTGTTTGTTTGAAATTTTGTTTATGCTTCATTCATTTCATCACCAGTTGTGAAATATTTTTCTTTTCATCACTAGTTACGAAAAATATGACGTTTCGTAACGTCAATCAATTTTGAAAAGTGACACTTTATATGTCAAAATTAGAAAAAATGCTGTTTACATGAATTTAAACTGTCATATTCATGTTTCTGTCGTGTATAATGGCTAATGTTGGTGAAATCAAGATAAAACTGCTGTTTTAAGTATTCAAAAGCATACAAAACACCGTTTTCAAGTATTTAAACTGTCATATTCATGTTACTGTCGTGTATAATGGCTAATGTTGGTGAAATCAAGATAAAACTGCTGTGTTAAGCATTCAAAAGCATACAAAACACCGTTTTCAAGTATTTAAACTGTCATATTCATGTTTCGGTCGTGTATAATGGCTAATGTTGGGAAATCAAGATAAAACTGCTGTTTTAAGCATTCAAATGCATACAAAACACCGTTTTTAAGTATTTAAACAGTCATATTCATGTATATGTCGTGTGTAAAGGCTTATGTTTGCAAAATCAAGATAAAACAGCTGTTCTCAGCTTGCAAAAACATACAAAATGCTGTTTTCAAGTATTTAAACTGTCATATACATGTTTCTGTCGTGTATAATGGCTAATGTTAATTAAATCAAGATAAAACTGCTGTTTTAAGCATTCAAAAGCATATAAAACACCGTTTTCAAGTATTTAAACTGTCATATTCATGTTTCTGTCGCGTATAATGGCTAATGTTGGGAAATCAAGATAAAACTGCTGTTTTAAGCATTCAAAAGCATACAAAACACCGTTTTCAAGTATTTAAACAGTCATATTCATGTATATGTCGTGTGTAATTTCTTATGTTTGCAAAATCAATATAAAATAGCTGTTCTCAGCTGGCAAAAACATACAAAATGCTGTTTTCAAGTATTTAAACTGTCATATTCATGTTTCTGTCGTGTATAATGGCTTATGTTTACAAAATCAAGATAAAATAGCTGTTCTCAGCTTGCAAAAACATACAAAATGCTGTTTTCAAGTATTTAAACTGTCATATTCATGTATATGTCGTGTGTAATGGCTTATGTTTGCAAAATCAAGATAAAATAGCTGTTCTCAGCTTGCAAAAACATTCAAAATGCTGTTTTCAAGTATTTAAACTGTCATATTCATGTTTCTGTCGTGTATAATGGCTGACGTTGGTGAAATCAAGATAAAACTGCTGTTTTAAGCATTCAAAAGCATACAAAACACCGTTTTAAGTATTCAAACTGTCATATTCATGTATATATCGTGTGTAATGGCTTATGTTTGCAAAATCAAGATAAAACAGCTGTTCTCAGCTTGCAAAAACATACAAAATGCTGTTTTCAAGTATATAAACTGTCATATCATGTTTCTGTCGTGTATAATGGCTAATGTTGGTGAAATCAAGATAAAACTGCTGTGTTAAGCATTCAAAAGCATACAAAACACCGTTTTCAAGTATTTAAACTGTCATATTCATGTTTCCGTCGTGTATAATGGCTAATGTTGGGAAATCAAGATAAAACTGCTGTTTTAAGCATTCAAAAGCATACAAAACACCGTTTTCAAGTATTTAAACTGTCATATTAATGTATATGTCGTGTGTAATGGCTTATGTTTGCAAAATCAAGATAAAATAGCCGTTCTCAGCTTGCAAAAACATACAAAATGCTGTTTTCAAGTATTTAAACAGACATATTCATGTTTCTGTCGTGTATATGTGGCTAATGTTGGTGAAATCAAGATAAAACTGTTGTGTTAAGCATTCAAAAGCATACAAAACACCGTTTTCAAGTATTTAAACTGCCATATTCATGTTTCTGTCGTGTATAATGGCTAATGTTGGTGAAATCAAAATAAAACAGCTGTTTTAAGCATTCAAAAGCATACAAAACTCCGTTTTCAAGTATTTAAACTGTCATATTCATGTATATGTCGTGTGTAATGGCTTATGTTTGCAAAATCAAGATAAAATAGCTGTTCTCAGCTTGCAAAAACATACAAAATGCTGTTTTCAAGTATTTGAACTGTCCTATTCATGTTTCTGTCGTGTATAATACAAAACACCGTTTTCAAGTATTTAAACTGACATACTCATGTATATGTCGTGTATAATGGCTAATGTTGGTGAAATCAAGATAAAACTGCTGTTTTAAGCATTCAAAAGCATACAAAACACGGTTTTCAAGTATTTAAACTGTCATATTAATGTATATGTCGTGTGTAATGGCTTATGTTTGCAAAATCAAGATAAAATAGCGGTTTTTAGTTTGCAAAAACATACAAAATGCTGTTTTCAAGTATATAAACTGTCATATTCATGTTTCTGTCGTGTATAATGGCTAATGTTGGTAAAATCAAGATAAAACTGCTGTGTTAAGCATTCAAAAGCATACAAAACACCGTTTTCAAGTATTTAAACTGTCATATTCATATTTCTGTCGTGTATAATAGCAAATGTTGGTGAAATCAAAATAAAACAGCTGTTTTAAGCATTCAAAAGCTACAAAACACCGTTTTCAAGTATTTAAACTGTCATATTCATGTACATGTCGTGTGTAATGGCTTATGTTTGCAAAATCAAGATAAAATAACTGTTCTCAGCTTGCAAATACATACAAAAAGCTGTTTTCAAGTATTTAAACTGTCATATTTATGTTTCTGTCGTGTAAAATGGCTAATGTTGGTGAAATCAAGATAAAACTGCTGTTTTAAGCATACAAAACACCGTTTTCAAATATTTAAACTGTCATATTCATGTATATGTCGTGTGTAATGGCTTATGTTTGCAAAATCAAGATAAAATAGCTGTTCTCAGCTTGCATAAACATACAAAATGCTGTTTACATGAATTTAAACTGTCATATTCATGTTTCTGTCGTGTATAATGGCTAATGTTGGTGAAATCAAGATAAAACTGCTGTTTTAAGTATTCAGAAGCATACAAAACACCGTTTTCAAGTATTTAAACTGTCATATTCATGTTTCTGTCGTGTATAATGGCTAATGTTGGGAAATCAAGATAAAACTGCTGTTTTAAGCATTCAAATGCATACAAAACACCGTTTTCAAGAATTTAAACAGTCATATTCATGTATATGTCGTGTGTAAAGGCTTATGTTTGCAAAATCAAGATAAAACAGCTGTTCTCAGCTTGCAAAAACATACAAAATGCTGTTTTCAAGTATTTAAACTGTCATATACATGTTTCTGTCATGTATAATGGCTAATGTTGGTGAAATCAAGATAAAACTGCTGTTTTAAGCATTCAAAAGCATACAAAACACCGTTTTCAAGAATTTAAACTGTTATATTCATGTATATGTCGTGTATAATGGCTTATGTTTGCAAAATCAAGATAAAATAGCTGTTCTCAGCTTGCAAAAACATACAAAATGCTGTTTTTAAGTATTTAAACACTCATATTCATGTTTCTGTCGTGTATAATGGCTAATGTTGGTGAAATCAAGATAAAACTGCTGTTTTAAGCATTCAAAAGCATACAAAACACCGTTTTAAAGTATTTAAACAGTCATATTCATGTATATGTCGTGTGTTATGTCTTATGTTTGCAAAATTAAGATAAAATAGCTGTTCTCAGCTTGCATAAACATACAAAATGCTCTTTTCAAGTATTTAAACTGTCATATTCATGTTTCTGTCGTATATAATGGCTAATGTTGGTGAAATCAAGAAAAAACTGCTGTGTTAAGCATTCAAAAGCATACAAAACACCGTTTTCAAGTATTTAAACTGTCATATTCATGTTTCTGTCGTGTATAATAGCTAATGTTAGGAAATCAAGATAAAACTGCTGTTTTAAGCATTTAAAAGCATACAAAACACCGTTTTCAAGTATTTAAACAGTCATAATCATGTTTTTGTCGTGTATAATGGCTAATGTTGGTGAAATCAAAATAAAACAGCTGTTTTAAGCATTCAAAAGCATACAAAACTCCGTTTTCAAGTATTTAAACTGTCATATTCATGTATATGTCGTGTGTAATGGCTTATGTTTGCAAAATCAAGATAAAATAGCTGTTCTCAGCCTTCAAAAACATACAAAATGCTGTTTTCAAGTATTTAAACTGTCCTATTCATGTTTCTGTCGTGTAAAATACAAAACACCGTTTTCAAGTATTTAAACTGACATATTCATGTATATGTCGTGTATAATGGCTAATGTTGGTGAAATCAAGATAAAACTGCTGTTTTAAGCATTCAAAAGCATACAAAACACGGTTTTCAAGTATATAAACTGTCATAATTAATGTATATGTCGTGTGTAATGGCTTATGTTTGCAAAATCAAGATAAAATAGCGGTTTTTAGCTTGCAAAAACATACAAAATGCTGTTTTCAAGTATATAAACTGTCATATTCATGTTTCTGTCGTGTATAATGGCTAATGTTGGTAAAATCAAGATAAAACTGCTGTTTAAGCATTCAAAAGCATACAAAACACCGTTTTCAAGTATTTAAACTGTCATATTCATATTTCTGTCGTGTTTAATGGCTAATGTTGGTGAAATAAAAATAAAACAGCTGTTTTAAGCATTCAAAAGCATACAAAACACCGTTTTCAAGAATTTAAACTGTCATATTCATGTATATGTCGTGTGTAATGGCTTATGTTTTCAAAATCAAGATAAAATAGCTGTTCCCAGCTTGCAAAAACATACAAAATGCTGTTTTTAAGTATTTAAACTGTCATATTCATGTTTCTGTCGTGTATAATGGCTAATGGTGGTGAAATCAAGATAAAACTGCTGTTTAAAGCATTCAAAAGCATACAAAACACCGTTTTCAAGTATTTATACTGTCATATTCATGTTTCTGTCGTGTATAATGGCTAATGTTGGTGAAATCAAGATAAAACTGCTGTTTTAAGCATTCAAAAGCATACAAAACACCGTTGTCAAATATTTAAACTGTCATATTCATGTATATGTCGTGTGTAATGGCTTATGTTTGCAAAATCAAGATAAAATAGCTGTTCTCAGCTTGCAAAAACATACAAAATGCTGTTTTCAAGTTTTTAAACTGTCCTATTCATGTTTCTGTCGTGTATAATGGCTAATGGTGGTGAAATCAAGATAAAACTGCTGTTTTAAGCATTCAAAAGCATACAAAACACCGTTTTCAAGTATTTATACTGTCATATTCATGTTTCTGTCGTGTATAATGGCTAATGTTGGTGAAATCAAGATAAAACTGCTGTTTTAAGCATTCAAAAGCATACAAAACACCATTTTCAAGTATTTAAACTGTCATATTCAAATATATGTCGTGTGTAATGGCTTATGTTTGCAAAATCAGGAAAAAATAGCCGTTCTCAGCTTGAAAAAACATAAAAATGCTGTTTTTAAGTATTTAAACTGTCATATTCATGTTTCTGTTGTGTATAATGGCTAATGTTGGTGAAATCAAGATAAAACTGCTGTTTTAAGCATTCAAAAGCATACAAAACAGCGTTGTCAAATATTTAAACTGTCATATTCATGTACATTTATGAGACTACTAAAAGTGGCGGTCGTGTGTAGTTTTCGCTCAGTGATTTTGTCCATTTTCTGGTGTTATTCCGATTATTATTTCCAGTGTTACATATCAGAATGTTTGCAATTCTTCACTTTTTTTGGTGAAACTATTGTTTTTTTTACTGTGATTATCGTATGTGAGTTTACTTTACTTTTTATTTTAAACTGACTTATTTTAATACACATGACTTAAAACAAATTTTAACCAGTGACTAATTTACACGGGCTACTGTACAATTCGCTACCCGATTAATTATTTTACTGTGTCTCCTTCGTACCGTCTCAGCTGATTTTAAACCTTGACTTAAAATAAATTTTAATAATTAATCCACAGTGGTTCTCAAACTTTTTATTCATTTATTATGATTTAAGTGTTTTATCTCAACAATGTCATCTGATTGTTCTAAGTGTAAACTGAAGAAGCCACGTGAAAATCTTATTGGCTGTGAAGGTTCCTGTAAAAAATGGTTCCATGCTGCATGCGTTAATTTCAGTGATGATGAATTCAAACTTCTTGATAAATCAAAAAATTTATTCTTTTGGTGTTCATCATGTAAAATCAATTGCCAAGTTATCGACAATTCTAAAGTTCGTAACATCGAAACTACGTTAAAAGAAGTAAATTCATCCTTGAACAAAATAGCAGCTCAACCACTTGAAGATAGTATAAATACACTGTTCAACTCTCTTAAAGCAGAACTAACTACATTCATTACTAAATCCATGTCCACCATTAAAACTGAATTAGTATCTGCTGTTGAAAACAAGCTTGCCACTGTCCTAGAAAATTTACCGACTTCCTGTCTTCCAGCTGTTAACGAAGCCCAGCCATCTTATGCTCAAATTGTCCAAAGATCTGAACCTCCTATTTTAATTATACCGAAAAATGTCTCTCAGCCAATATCGCAAACCAAGTCCGAATTATTAAGAACTGCTGATCCCATTACACAGAATCTATCACTTTCTGATGTTAAGAAGGCTAGCAATGGTGCCTTAATCATTACATGCAGCACCAACGAAGGCTCTGACAAACTCAAAAATATTATAAACACAAAACTCAGTGATAAGTATGAAGTTAAACAACTGTCAGTACTCAACCCGCGCATAAGAGTTGTTGGACTTACACAAGAACTAACTAAGGATAAACTCCTATTCTACCTTACGAAGTACAACCCATCCTGCTTTGGTGAAAATTCGACCTGTGAAGTCCTCAACATCCGCCCATTAAAGAAGAACAAGGATATCTATCAGGCTTTATTACAAGTCGATCAATCCACCTATAACAAGATAATTCAGTCTGATCAATTAATAATATGTTATGACGTTTGCGCTGTTTATGACGCCATCGAACTTAGGCGCTGTTTTAAATGTTGTGGTTTTCATCACTTCTCCAACAAGTGTACCAAACAACTTGCCTGTCCCAAGTGTGCTGACAATCATAAAATAAGTGAGTGCAAGTCAACTTTTACAAAGTGCATTAACTGCGTTCGTTTCAATGAATTAAATAAAACGTCCCTTGATACCAACCACAATATCTGGGACTCCAGTTGCCATGTTTTCAACGATACTCTGAAAAATTTCAAAGATAGTATTCTTGGTAAATAGCAATTACAGTCCAGTATTCAGTCTGCAACTAGTGAATTAAACTGCTATTATCAAAATGTTCAAAGCTTAAATAATAAAATTGAACAACTTTTTTCTCTAAACTCATATTTAAATTATGATATAATTGCATTTACTGAGACCTGGCTAACTAGTTCTGTCAACAATTCCGAATTATGTGATGATTCATATACAATTTATCGCACTGATCGCAATTTTAATGCTTGTAAATTAAGTCGTGGATGTGGTGTTCTTTTAATGGTAAATAGGAGACTTTCATCTTTCAATATGAACCTATCAGACTATTTACATATTTTACCTGTCAATATTGATATTGTTTGTACGAAAGTTATATTCTTCAATAAACCCTTATATGTGTTTGTAATATATATTCCACCTTCAACGACCTCGTCTAACTATAATCGTATTTTGGATTTTTTTGATAGTTTACCATTTCTTCAATTCAATGATTTTATCATCATGGGTGATTTTAATATACCCGAACTAGTCTCAGAGATTTGTACTCCCAGAATTAACATTTTAAATAATTTTCTTGCGTTCTTTAATGCTGTGCAACACAACAGCATTCTTAATTCTAATAATAAAATCCTCGATTTAATTATTTCTAATGTTAATTCCTCTGTATCACATTCTACTGACTCTTTATTTGATACTGAGTATAATCACCACCCAATATTGAACATTAAAATTTATCGTCTTATTGGTCAGTTTGATTGGGATGCCCTTGCTCATTTTAAGGATGATAATAATGCTTGCGAGTTTTTGTATAACACTATTTATTCATTTTTTGATCAGTGCGTCCCAATTCAACAGTCACGTAAGAAACATTTTCCGCCATGGTTCACAGCTGAAATTAAAGCTGACATAAAAAGAAAAGAGCACTTGAGAAAACTATGTAACAAATATCCAAATAATACGTCTTTTGTCAACTCTTTTAAATCTGTTCGTTCTAAGTTAAAAACTGATATTAAAAATGCTTATTCAATCTATGTTTCAAAATGTGCAAAATCAAGATAAAATAGCTGTTCTCAGCTTGCAAAAACATACAAAATGCTGTTTTCAAGTATTTAAACTGTCATATTCATGTATCTGTCGTGTATAATGGCTAATGTTGGTGAAATCAAGATAAAACTGCTGTTTTAGGCATTCAAAAGCATACAAAACACCGTTTTCAAGTATTTAAACTGTCATATTTATGTATATGTCGTGTGTAATGGCTTATGTTTGCAAAATCAAGATAAAATAACTGTTCTTAGCTTGCAAAAACATACAAAAAGCTGTTTTCAAGTATTTAAACTGTCATATTCATGTTTCTGTCGTGTATAATGGCTAATGTTGGTGAAATCAAAATAAAACTGCTGTTTTAAGCATTCAAAAGCGTACAAAACACCGTTTTCAAGAATTTAAACTGTCATATTCATGTATATGGCGTGTGTAATGGCTTATGTTTACAAAATCAAGATAAAATAGCTGTTCTCAGCTTGCAAAAACATACAAAATGCTGTTTTAAAGTATTTAAACTGTCATATTCATGTATATGTCGTGTGTAATGGCTTATGTTTGCAAAATCAAGATAAAATAGCTGTTCTCAGCTTGCAAAAACATTCAAAATGCTGTTTTCAAGTATTTAAACTGTCATATTCATGTTTCTGTCGTGTATAATGGCTGACGTTGGTGAAATCAAGATAAAACTGCTGTTTTAAGCATTCAAAAGCATACAAAGCACCGTTTTCAAGTATTCAAACTGTCATATTCATGTATATTTCGTGTGTAATGGCTTATGTTTGCAAAATCAAGATAAAACAGCTGTTCTCAGCTTGCAAAAACATACAAAATGCTGTTTTCAAGTATATAAACTGTCATATTCATGTTTCTGTCGTGTATAATGGCTAATGTTGGTGAAACCAAGATAAAACTGTTGTGTTAGGCATTGAAAAGCATAAAAAACACCGTTTTCAAGTATTCAAACTGTCATATTCATGTTTCTGTCGTGTATAATGGCTAATGTTGGGAAATCAAGATAAAACTGCTGTTTTAAGCATTCAAAAGCATACAAAACACCGTTTTCAAGTATTTAAACTGTCATATTAATGTATATGTCGTGTGTAATGGCTTATGTTTGCTAAATCAAGATAAAATAGCCGTTCTCAGCTTGCAAAAACATACAAAATGCTGTTTTCAAGTATTTAAACTGTCATATTCATGTTTCTGTCTTGTATAATGGCTAATGTTGGTGAAATCAAGATAAAACTGCTGTTTTAAGCATTAAAAAGCATACAAAACACCGTTTTCAAGTATGTAAACTGTCATATTCATGTTTTTGTCGTGTATAATGGCTAATGTTGGTGAAATCAAGATAAATCTGCTGTTTTAAGCATTCAAAAGCATTCAAAACACCGTTTTCAAGTATCTAAACTGTCATATTCATGTTTCTGTCGCGTATAATGGCTATAGTTGGTGAAATCAAGATAAAACTGTTGTGTTAAGCATTGAAAAGCATACAAAACACCGTTTTCAAGTATTCAAACTGTCATATTCATGTTTCTGTCGTGTATAATGGCTAATGTTGGGAAATCAAGATAAAACTGCTGTTTTAAGCATTCAAAAGCATACAAAACACCATTTTCAATTATTTAAACTGTCAAATTAATGTATATGTCGTGTGTAATGGCTTATGTTTGCAAAATCAAGATAAAATAGCCGTTCTCAGATTGCAAAAACATACAAAATGCTGTTTTCAAGTATTTAAACTGTCATATTCATGTTTCTGTCGTGTATAATGGCTAATGTTGGTGAAATCAAGATAAAACTGTTGTGTTAAGCATACAAAACACCGTTTTCAAGTATTTAAACTATCATATTCATGTTTCTGTCGTGTATAATGGCTAATGTTGGTGAAATCAAAATAAAACAGCTGTTTTAATAATTCAAAAGCATACAAAACACCGTTTTCAAGTATTTAAACTGTCATATTCATGTATATGTCGTGTGTAATGGCATATGTTTGCAAAATCAAGATAAAATAGCGGTTTTCAGCTTGCAAAAACATACAAAATGCTGTTTTCAAGTATATAAACTGTCATATTCATGTTTCTGTCGTGTATAAAGGCTAATGTTGGTAAAATCAAAATAAAATTGCTGTTATAAGCATTCAAAGGCATACAAAACACCGTTTTCAAGTATTTAAACTGTCATATTCATGTTTCTGTCGTGTATAATGGCTAATGTTGATGAAATCAAGATAAAACTGCTGTTTTAAGCATTCAAAAGCATACAAAACACCGTTTTCAAGTATTTAAACTGTTATATTCATGTTTCTGTCGTGTAAAATGGCTAATGTTGGTGAAATCAAGATAAAACTGCTGTTTTAAGCATTCAAAAGCATACAAATCACCGTTTTCAAGTATTTAAAGTGTCATATTCATGTATATGTCGTGTGTAATGGCTTATGTTTACAAAATCAAGATTAAGGAGCTGTTTTCAGTTTGCAAAAACATACAAAATGCTGTTTTCAAGTATTTAAACTGTTATATTCATGTTTCTGTCGTGTATAATGGCTAATGTTGGTGAAATCAAGATAAAACAGCTGTTTTAAGCATTCAAAAGCATACAAAACACCATTTTCAAGTATTTAAACTGTCATATTCATGTATATGTCGTGTGTAATGGCTTATGTTTGCAAAATCAAGATAAAATAGCTGTTCTCAGCTTGCAAAAACATACAATATGCTGTTTTCAAGTATTTAAAATGAAATATTCATGTTTCTGTCGTGTATAATGGCTAATGTTGGTGAAATCAAGATAAAACTGCTGTTTCAAGCATACAAAAGCATACAAAACCCCGTTGTCAAGAATTTAAACTGTCATATTTATGTATATGTAGTGTGTAATGGCTTATGTTTGCAAAATCAAGATAAAATAACTGTTCTCAGCTTGCAAATACATACAAAAAGCTGTTTTCAAGTATTTAAACTGTCATATTCATGTTTCTGTCGTGTAAAATGGCTAATGTTGGTGAAATCAAGATAAAACTGCTGTTTTAAGCATTCAAAAGCATACAAAACACCGTTTTCAAATATTTAAACTGTCATATTCATGTATATGTCGTGTATAATGGCTTATGTTTGCAAAATCAAGATAAAATAGATGTTTTCAGCTTGTATAAACATACAAAATGCTGTTTACATGAATTTAAACTGTCATATTCATGTTTCTGTCATGTATAATGGCTAATGTTGGTGAAATCAAGATAAAACTGCTGTTTTAAGTATTCAAAAGCATACAAAACACCGTTTTCAAGTATTTAAACTGTCATATTCATGTTTCTGTCGTGTATAATGGCTAATGTTGGTGAAATCAAGATAAAACTGCTGTGTTAAGCATTTAAAAGCATACAAAACACCGTTTTCAAGTATTTAAACTGTCATATTCATGTTTCTGTCGTGTATAATGGCTAATGTTGGGAAATCAAGATAAAACTGCTGTTTTAAGCATTCAAAAGCATACAAAACACCGTTTTCAAGTATTCAAACTGTCATATTCATGTATATGTCGTGTGTAATGGCTTATGTTTGCAAAATTAAGATAAAACAGCTGTTCTTAGCTTGCAAAAACATACAAAATGCTGTTTTCAAGTATATAAACTGTCATATTCATGTTTCTGTCGTGTATAATGGCTAATGTTGGTGAAACCAAGATAAAACTGTTGTGTTAAGCATTGAAAAGCATAAAAAACACCGGTTTCAAGTATTCAAACTGTCATATTCTGGTTTCTGTCGTGTATAATGGCTAATGTTGGGAAATCAAGATAAAACTGCTGTTTTAAGCATTCAAAAGCATACAAAACACCGTTTTCAAGTATTTAAACAGTCATATTAATGTATATGTCGTGTGTTATGGCTTATGTTTGCAAAATCAAGATAAAATAGCCGTTCTCAGCTTGCAGAAACATACAAAATGCTGTTTTCAAGTATTTAAACTGTCATATTCATGTTTCTGTCTTGTATAATGGCTAATTTTGGTGAAATCAAGATAAAACTGTTGTGTTAAGCATACAAAACACCGTTTTCAAGTATTTAAACTGTCATATTCATGTTTCTGTCGTGTATAATGGCTAATGTTGGTGAAATCAAAATAAAACAGCTGTTTTAATAATTCAAAAGCATACAAAACACAGTTTTCAAGTATTTAAACTGTCATATTCATGTATATGTCGTGTGTAATGGCTTATGTTTGCAAAATCAAGATAAAATAGCTGTTCTCAACTTGCAAAAACATACAAAATGCTGTTTTCAAGTATTTAAACTGTCCTATTCATGTTACTGTCGTGTATAATACAAAACACCGTTTTCAAGTATTTAAACTGACATATTCATGTATATGTCGTGTATAATGTCTAATGTTGGTGAAATCAAGATAAAACTGCTGTTTTAAACATTCAAAAGCAATAAAAACACGGTTTTCAAGTATTTAAACTGTCATATTAATGTATATGTCGTGTGTAATGGCTTATGTTTGCAAAATCAAGATAAAATAGCGGTTTTCAGCTTGCAAAAACATTCAAAATGCTGTTTTCAAGTATATAAACTGTCATATTCATGTTTCTGTCGTGTATAATGGCTAATGTTGGTGAAATCAAGATAAAACTGCTGTTTTAAGCATTCAAAAGCATACAAAACACCGTTTTCAAGTATTTAAACTGTCATATTCATGTATATGTCGTGTGTAATGGCTTATGTTTGCAAAATCAATATAAAATAGCTGTTCTCAGCTTGCAAAAATATACAAAATGCTGTTTTCAAGTATTTAAACTGTCATATTCATGTTTCTGTCGTGTATAATGGCTAATGTTGGTGAAATCAAGATAAAACTGCTGTTTTAAGCATTCAAAAGCATAAAAAACACCGTTTTCAAGTATGTAAACTGTCATATTCATGTTTTTGTCGTGTATAATGGCTAATGTTGGTGAAATCAAGATAAAACTGCTGTGTTAAGCATTTAAAAGCATACAAAACACCGTTTTCAAGTATTTAAACTGTCATATTCATGTTTCTGTCGTGTATAATGGCTAATGTTGGGAAATCAAGATAAAACTGCTGTTTTAAGCATTCAAAAGCATACAAAACACCGTTTTCAAGTATTCAAACTGTCATATTCATGTATATGTCGTGTGTAATGGCTTATGTTTGCAAAATTAAGATAAAACAGCTGTTCTCAGCTTGCAAAAACATACAAAATGCTGTTTTCAAGTATATAAACTGTCATATTCATGTTTCTGTCGTGTATAATGGCTAATGTTGGTGAAACCAAGATAAAACTGTTGTGTTAAGCATTGAAAAGCATAAAAAACACCGTTTTCAAGTATTCAAACTGTCATATTCTGGTTTCTGTCGTGTATAATGGCTAATGTTGGGAAATCAAGATAAAACTGCTGTTTTAAGCATTCAAAAGCATACAAAACACCGTTTTCAAGTATTTAAACAGTCATATTAATGTATATGTCGTGTGTAATGGCTTATGTTAGCAAAATCAAGATAAAATAGCCGTTCTCAGCTTGCAAAAACATACAAAATGCTGTTTTCAAGTATTTAAACTGTCATATTCATGTTTCTGTCTTGTATAATGGCTAATTTTGGTGAAATCAAGATAAAACTGTTGTGTTAAGCATACAAAACACCGTTTTCAAGTATTTAAACTGCCATATTTATGTTTCTGTCGTGTATAATGGCTAATGTTGGTGAAATCAAAATAAAACAGCTGTTTTAATAATTCAAAAGCATACAAAACACAGTTTTCAAGTATTTAAACTGTCATATTCATGTATATGTCGTGTGTAATGGCTTATGTTTGCAAAATCAAGATAAAATAGCTGTTCTCAACTTGCAAAAACATACAAAATGCTGTTTTCAAGTATTTAAACTGTCCTATTCATGTTACTGTCGTGTATAATACAAAACACCGTTTTCAAGTATTTAAACTGACATATTCATGTATATGTCGTGTATAATGTCTAATGTTGGTGAAATCAAGATAAAACTGCTGTTTTAAGCATTCAAAAGCATACAAAACACGGTTTTCAAGTATTTAAACTGTCATATTAATGTATATGTCGTGTGTAATGGCTTATGTTTGCAAAATCAAGATAAAATAGCGGTTTTCAGCTTGCAAAAACATTCAAAATGCTGTTTTCAAGTATATAAACTGTCATATTCATGTTTCTGTCGTGTATAATGGCTAATGTTGGTGAAATCAAGATAAAACTGCTGTTTTAAGCATTCAAAAGCATACAAAACACCGTTTTCAAGTATTTAAACTGTCATATTCATGTATATGTCGTGTGTAATGGCTTATGTTTGCAAAATCAATATAAAATAGCTGTTCTCAGCTTGCAAAAATATACAAAATGCTGTTTTCAAGTATTTAAACTGTCATATTCATGTTTCTGTCGTGTATAATGGCTAATGTTGGTGAAATCAAGATAAAACTGCTGTTTTAAGCATTCAAAAGCATACAAAACACCGTTTTCAAGTATGTAAACTGTCATATTCATGTTTTTGTCGTGTATAATGGCTAATGTTGGTGAAATCAAGATAAAACTGCTGCTTTGGGCATTCAAAAGCATGCAAAACACCGTTTTCAAGTATCTAAAGTGTCATATTAATGTTTCTGTCGCGTATAATGGCTAATGTTGGGAATTCAAGATAAAACTGCTGTTTGAAGCATTCAAAAGCATACAAAACACCGTTTTCTAGTATTTAAACTGTCATATTCATGTTTCTGTCGTGTATAATGGCTAATGTTGGTGAAATCAAGATAAAACTGCTGTTTTAAGCATTCAAAAGCATACAAAACACCGTTTTCAAGTATTTAAACTGTCATATTAATGTTTCTGTCGTGTAAAATGGCTAATGTTGGTGAAATCAAGATAAAACTTCTGTTTTAAGCATTCAAAAGCATAAAAATCACCGTTTTCAAGTATTTAAAGTGTCATATTCATGTATATGTCGTGTGTAATGGCTTATGTTTACAAAATCAAGATTAAGGAGCTGTTTTCAGTTTGCAAAAACATACAAAATGCTGTTTTCAAGTATTTAAACTGTTATATTCATGTTTCTGTCGTGTATAATGGCTAATGTTGGTGAAATCAAGATAAAGCAGCTGTTTTAAGCATTCAAAAGCATACAAAACACCGTTTTCAAGTATTTAAACTGTCATATTCATGTATATGTCGTGTGTAATGGCTTATGTTTGCAAAATCAAGATAAAATAGATGTTCTCAGCTTGCATAAACATACAAAATGCTGTTTACATGAATTTAAACTGTCATATTCATGTTTCTGTCGTGTATAATGGCTAATGTTGGGAAATCAAGATAAAACTGCTGTTTTAAGCATTCAAATGCATACAAAACACCGTTTTCAAGTATTTAAACAGTCATATTCATGTATATGTCGTGTGTAAAGGCTTATGTTTGCAAAATCAAGATAAAACAGCTGTTCTCAGCTTGCAAAAACATACAAAATGCTGTTTTCAAGTATTTAAACTGTCATATTCATGTTTCTGTCGTGTATAATGGCTAATGTTGGTGAAATCAAGATAAAACTGCTGTTTTAAGCATTCAAAAGCATACAAAACACCGTTTTTAAGAATTTAAACTGTCATATTGATGTATATGTCGTGTGTAATGGCTTATGTTTGCAAAATCAAGATAAAACTGCTGTTTTAAGCATTCAAAAGCATACAAAACACCGTTTTAAAGTATTTAAACAGTCATATTCATGTATATGTCGTGTGTTATGTCTTATGTTTGCAAAATCAAGATAAAATAGCTGTTCTCAGCTTGCAAAAACATACAAAATGCTCTTTTCAAGTATTTAAACTGTCATATTCATGTATCTGTCGTGTATAATGGCTAATGTCGGTGAAATCAAGATAAAACTGCTGTTTTAAGCATTCAAAAGCATACAAAACACCGTTTTCAAGTATTTAAACTGTCATATTTATGTATATGTCGTGTGTAATGGCTTATGTTTGCAAAATCAAGATAAAATAGCTGTTCTCAGCTTGCAAAAACATACAAAAAGCTGTTTTAAAGTATTTAACCCTTAAGTACCATGGCTCAAAACTGTAACACTCAGAGCATGGCAGGGTCAAATTTGACCCCTATTGTTTATAGGCAATTACTTTATTTAAAAATTCTTTTGTGGAATGTATGCGTAAAATGAAGATTTAGGAGTTATATAAACACAAAAATAGGTGAAAAATATAATATTTTATTTACGAAAACCGGTAATTGTAAAAAATGTAAATACAGACCATATTGATTGTAATACTAAATTTAAATTACAAAAATAAAGTTTTTGTTTTCTTTTATGTCAATTTGGCAATTCATGACTTCAAAGATGATCCCTAAGGCAAAAACAAAAAATAAAATTAATTACACCACAAAATGACAAGTACATTTCTAGTTATCCGATTCTTCACATATGTTGCACATTGTGCGTACACTTGCATGAATTTTGCAGCAAAACTGCTGACAACTGTTACATAATAGGCTCTCCTTCTTTTGGGAATAGGGACATATATGACATCTTCCTCTTTTGGTACCTTTTTTATTATCAGGTTGAAGTTGAGAACTTTCTGACACTCCAGAAATCCTACATATCACACTTCGAAGTTCCCTTGGAATATATCTTTGTACTCTTCTACGCAATAGATGTTCTTGAATAAGGTCACGCCCTAGGGAAGTCAGAAAAGGTCGTCTATCCATACATTTATTTTCAACCAAACCGTTGAAAATAACATTGGAATTTACACCCGCAATATCCATAATGCGAAACCATATTGCTTGGGGCCAACGTCTTGTCCGTCTACCAACTTTATAGCAGGCACATTTCTGGTCAAGCGAATCAACTCCACTTTTAGTCGAGTTATAGAATTCGATGATTTCTGGTTTATTATTATCGATAATAGAGTCTGTATGATGCATGGAAGAAACTAATATAACTGCACGACTCTTTTTTGGCACATATGAAACCAAAGTAGTACCTTTACCAAATCCAAATAAAGAACTATTAGCTGGTCGGTCCTTATGTGGCAAAAACTGAGATGGAATTTCACGTTTGTTTTTTTTCATAGTTCCAACATATGTTAAATTATATTTATTTAGCTCTGATACCAGCTCCATAGATGTGAACCAATTATCAGCAGTAATATTTCGATTGGTGTTTATTATTGGCGGAACAAGAGAAAGAACGTCCAGCGTAGGAATTGATAGCTTCCTTGGATTATCTCTATTGGAATTTTTGCCGGTATATATAAATGCATTGGCAAGATAATGAGTTTTTGCATCACATAGGCACTGCATTTTTAGTCCGTATTTGTCAGGTTTATTTTTGAGGTACATACGAAACTTACATCTTCCTCGAAAAGCAATGAGCATCTCATCTATAGTGACATATTCCCCGCAACTATAATTTGATTGGCAGTTGGTAATAAAGATGTTAAAAATTTCAGATATGGCAGCCAGTTTATCACCATTTTCTATCTTCTCTTGTCTTCGATCTCTATCGTCAAATCTTAGAGCGCAAAGTAAAAAGTTAAATCGGTTCATGGACATCGTAGCTCTAAAAATGTCACGTCCAGTACCATCTCGTGAAAACAATGATTTTAAGTCTTCGTGGTTTGATTTAAAAACTCCTGCTAGATATAGGAGCCCCAGAAAGGCCTTCATTTCAATCCTGTCCACATGGTTGTTGTATTGGCAGGAAAGGTTATGAAAATTATACTTTTCTGCCATTTCCGTGATTTTTTCATTGGTTTTGTCAATCATTATATTTAGAATGTCTTCGTCAATAAAACATTCCCAAGCTTGAATCGGTTTGCTTGGATTTTTTGTTCTTGCTTCTCCTATGACTCCTGGTAAATGAGTTATTATATTTTTAGCGCGTGTCCGAGAAGGTGCAGGTGCGATTTTAGCCCATTTGAATCTGTTTTTCCCGTATAAATAGTTTGTACTATGTGATTCTTCGTCCTCTTCCTCCGTCTCTATTTCCATACTTTCATTTTCACTATTATATTCCTCTTCCGAAATACTGTTATGCTCGCTATGCTCACTAGTACAGTCCGAGAAACTGCAATCTGTCTCCAATCCCTTGTCCATAACCTCTTGAGCCATATTTTCCAGTTCTTGCTCAGATAAAGCTCTTGTAGATTTATTAGCAGCTGCCATTATTATAAACTTGCACTTGCTAATTTACAAACACTTAAAACATGGCAGGGTCAAATTTGACCCTGCATTTTATTTCTTGCGACCGTTAGCTAGACTGGTAACACGCAGACTGAGATAAATAGGCCATGACTGTACAGTACACTTAATCCGAGGAATACATGGACGCACGCACTCTGCCATCTGTTTTTAGATAGAGAAACTACGAACTGAAATTCGTTGGGGTCAAATTTGACCCTGCCATGGTACTTAAGGGTTAAACAGTCATATTCATGTTTCTGTCGTGTACAATGGCTGACGTTGGTAAAATCAAGATAAAACTGCTGTTTTAAGCATTCAAAAGCATACAAAACACCGTTTTGAAGTATTTAAACTGTCACATTCATGTACATGTCGTGTATAATGGCTTATGTTTGCAAATTCAAGATAAAATAGCTGTTTTCAGCTTGCAAGAATATACAAAATACTGTTTTCAAGTATTTAAACTTTCATATTCATGTTTCTGTCGTGTATAATGGCTGACGTTGGTGTAATCAAGATAAAACTGCTGTTTTAAGCATTCAAAAGCATACAAAACACCGTTTTCAAGTATTTAAACTGTCACATTCATGTACATGTCGTGTGTAATGGCTTATGTTTGCAAATTCAAGATAAAATAGCTGTTCTCAGCTGGCAAAAACATACAAAATGCTGTTTTCAAGTATTTAAACTGTCATATTCATGTTTCTGTCGTGTATAATGGCTAATGTTGGTGAAATCAAGATAAAACTGCTGTTTTAAGCATTCAAAAGCATACAAAACACCGTTTTCAAGTATTTAAACTGTCATATTTATGTATATGTCGTGTGTAATGGCTTATGTTTGCAAAATCAGGATAAAATAGCTGTTCCAGCTTGCAAAAACATACAAAATGCTGTTTTCAAGTATTTAAACTGTCATATTCATGTTTCTGTCGTGTATAATGGCTAATGTTGGTGAAATCAAGATAAAACTGCTGTTTTAAGCATTCAAAAGCATACAAAACACCGTTTTCAAGAATTTAAACTGTCATATTCATGTATATGTCGTGTGTATTGGCTTATGTTTGCAAAATCAAGATAAAATAGCTGTTCTCAGCTTGCAAAAACATACAAAATGCTGTTTTCAAGTATTTAAACTGTCCTATTCATGTTTCTGTCGTGTATAATGGCTAATGTTGGGAAATCAAGATAAAACTGCTGTTTTAAGCATTCAAAAGCATACAAAACACCGTTTTCAAGTATTTAAACTGTCATATTCATGTTTCTGTCGTGTATAATGGCTAATGTTGGTGAAATCAAGATAAAACTGCTGTTTTAAGCATTCAAATGCATAAAAAACACCGTTTTTAAGTATTTAAACAGTCATATTCATGTATATGTCGTGTGTAAAGGCTTATGTTTGCAAAATCAAGATAAAACAGCTGTTCTCAGCTTGCAAAAACATACAAAATGCTGTTTTCAAGTATTTAAACTGTCATATACATGTTTCTGTCGTGTATAATGGCTAATGTTGGTGAAATCAAGATAAAACTGCTGTTTTAAGCATTCAAAAGCATACAAAACACCGTTGTCAAGTATTTAAACTGTCATATTCATGTATATGTCGTGTGTAATGGCTAATGTTTGCAAAATCAAGAGCAAATAGCCGTTCTCAGCTTGCAAAAACATACAAAATGCTGTTTTCAAGTATTTAAACTGTCATATTCATGTTTCTGTCGTGTATAATGGCTAATGTTGGGAAATCAAGATAAAACTGCTGTTTTAAGCATTCAAAAGCATACAAAACACCGTTTTCAAGTATTTAAACTGTCATATTCATGTTTCTGTCGTGTATAATGGCTAACGTTGGTGAAATCAAGATAAAACTGCTGATTTAAGTATTCAAAAGCATACAAAACACCGTTGTCAAGTATTTAAACTGTCATATTCATGTATATGTCGTGTGTAATGGCTAATGTTTGCAAAATCAAGAGCAAATAGCCGTTCTCAGCTTGCAAAAACATACAAAATGCTGTTTTCAAGTATTTAAACTGTCATATTCATGTTTCTGTCGTGTATAATGGCTAATGTTGGTGAAATCAAGATAAAACTGCTGTTTTAAGCATTCAAAAGCATACAAAACACCGTTTTCAAGAATTTAAACTGTCATATTCATGTATATGTCGTGTGTAATGGCTTATGTTTGCAAAATCAAGATAAAATAACTGTTCTTAGCTTGCAAAAACATACAAAAAGCGGTTTTCAAGTACTTAAACTGTCATATTCATGTTTCTGTCGTGTATAATGGCTAATGTTGGTGAAATCAAGATAAAACTGCTGTTTTAAGCATTCAAAAGCATACAAAACACCATTTTCAAGAATTTAAACTGTCATATTCATGTATATGTCGTGTGTAATGGCTTATGTTTACAAAATCGAGATAAAATAGCTGTTCTCAGCTTGCAAAAACATACAAAATGCTGTTTTCAAGTATTTAAACTGTCATATTCATGTATATGTCGTGTGTAATGGCTTATGTTTGCAAAATCAAGATAAAATAGCTGTTCTCAGCTTGCAAAAACATACAAAAAGCTGTTTTCAAGTATTTAAACTGTCATATTCATGTTTCTGTCGTGTATAATGGCTAATGTTGGTAAAATCAAGATAAAACTGCTGTTTTAAGCATTCAAAAGCATACAAAACACCGTTTTCAAGTATTTAAACTGTCATATTTATGTATATGTCGTGTGTAATGGCTTATGTTTGCAAAATCAGGATAAAATAGCTGTTCCAGCTTGCAAAAACATATAAAATGCTGTTTTCAAGTATTTATACTGTCATATTCATGTTTCTGTCGTGTATAATGGCTAACGTTGGTGAAATCAAGATAAAACTGCTGATTTAAGTATTCAAAAGCATACAAAACACCGTTGTCAAGTATTTAAACTGTCATATTCATGTATATGTCGTGTGTAATGGCTTATGTTTGCAAAATCAAGATAAAATAGCTGTTCTCAGCTTGCAAAAACATACAAAATGCTGTTTTCAAGTATTTAAACTGTCCTATTCATGTTTCTGTCGTGTATAATGGCTAATGTTGGGAAATCAAGATAAAACTGCTGTTTTAAGCATTCAAAAGCATACAAAACACCGTTTCAAAGTATTTAAACTGTCATATTCATGTTTCTGTCGTGTATAATGGCTAATGTTGGTGAAATCAAGATAAAACTGCTGTTTTAAGCATTCAAAAGCATACAAAACACTGTTTTTAAGAATTTAAACTGTCATATTGATGTATATGTCGTGTGTAATGGCTTATGTTTGCAAAATCAAGATAAAACTGCTGTTTTAAGTATTCAAAAGCATACAAAACACCGTTTTAAAGTATTTAAACAGTCATATTCATGTATATGTCGTGTGTTATGTCTTATGTTTGCAAAATCAAGATAAAATAGCTGTTCTCAGCTTGCAAAAACATACAAAATGCTCTTTTCAAGTATTTAAACTGTCATATTCATGTATCTGTCGTGTATAATGGCTAATGTCGGTGAAATCAAGATAAAACTGCTGTTTTAAGCATTCAAAAGCATACAAAACACCGTTTTCAAGTATTTAAACTGTCATATTTATGTATATGTCGTGTGTAATGGCTTATGTTTGCAAAATCAAGATAAAATAACTGTTCTCAGCTTGCAAAAACATACAAAAAGCGGTTTTCAAGTATTCAAACTGTCATATTCATGTTTCTGTCGTGTATAATGGCTAATGTTGGTGAAATCAAGATAACACTGCTGTTTTAAGCATTCAAAAGCATACAAAACACCGTTTTCAAGAATTTATACTGTCATATTCATGTATATGTCGTGTGTAATGGCTTATGTTTACAAAATCAAGATAAAATAGCTGTTCTCAGCTTGCAAAAACATACAAAATGCTGTTTTCAAGTATTTTAACTGTCATATTCATGTATATGTCGTGTGTAATGGCTTATGTTTGCAAAATCAAGATAAAATAGCTGTTCTCAGCTTGCAAAAACATACAAAAAGCTGTTTTCAAGTATTTAAACTGTCATATTCATGTTTCTGTCGTGTACAATGGCTGACGTTGGTAAAATCAAGATAAAACTGCTGTTTTAAGCATTCAAAAGCATACAAAACACCGTTTTGAAGTATTTAAACTGTCACATTCATGTACATGTCGTGTATAATGGCTTATGTTTGCAAATTCAAGATAAAATAGCTGTTTTCAGCTTGCAAGAATATACAAAATACTGTTTTCAAGTATTTAAACTTTCATATTCATGTTTCTGTCGTGTATAATGGCTGACGTTGGTGTAATCAAGATAAAACTTCTGTTTTAAGCATTCAAAAGCATACAAAACACCGTTTTCAAGTATTTAAACTGTCACATTCATGTACATGTCGTGTGTAATGGCTTATGTTTGCAAATTCAAGATAAAATAGCTGTTCTCAGCTGGCAAAAACATACAAAATGCTGTTTTCAAGTATTTAAACTGTCATATTCATGTTTCTGTCGTGTATAATGGCTAATGTTGGTGAAATCAAGATAAAACTGCTGTTTTAAGCATTCAAAAGCATACAAAACACCGTTTTCAAGTATTTAAACTGTCATATTTATGTATATGTCGTGTGTAATGGCTTATGTTTGCAAAATCAGGATAAAATAGCTGTTCCAGCTTGCAAAAACATAGAAAATGCTGTTTTCAAGTATTTAAACTGTCATATTCATGTTTCTGTCGTGTATAATGGCTAACGTTGGTGAAATCAAGATAAAACTGCTGATTTAAGTATTCAAAAGCATACAAAACACCGTTGTCAAGTATTTAAACTGTCATATTCATGTATATGTCGTTTGTAATGGCTAATGTTTGCAAAATCAAGAGCAAATAGCCGTTCTCAGCTTGCAAAAACATACAAAATGCTGTTTTTAAGTATTTAAACTGTCATATTCATGTTTCTGTCGTGTATAATGGCTAATGTTGGTAAAATCAAGATAAAACTGCTGTTTTAAGCATTCAAAAGCATACAAAACACCGTTTTCAAGAATTTAAACTGTCATATTCATGTATATGTCGTGTGTAATGGGTTATGTTTGCAAAATCAAGATAAAATAGCTGTTCTCAGCTTGCGAAAACATACAAAATGCTGTTTTCAAGTATTTAAACTGTCCTATTCATGTTTCTGTCGTGTATAATGGCTAATGTTGGGAAATCAAGATAAAACTGCTGTTTTTAAGCATTCAAAAGCATACAAAACACCGTTTTCAAGTATTTAAACTGTCATATTCATGTTTCTGTCGTGTATAATGGCTAATGTTGGTGAAATCAAGATAAAACTGCTGTTTTAAGCATTCAAATGCATACAAAACACCGTTTTTAAATATTTAAACAGTCATATTCATGTATATGTCGTGTGTAAAGGCTTATGTTTGCAAAATCAAGATAAAACAGCTGTTCTCAGCTTGCAAAAACATACAAAATGCTGTTTTCAAGTATTTAAACTGTCACATACATGTTTCTGTCGTGTATAATGGCTAATGTTGGTGAAATCAAGATAAAACTGCTGTTTTAAGCATTCAAAAGCATACAAAACACCGTTTTCAAGAATTTAAACTGTCATATTCATGTATATGTCGTGTGTAATGGCTTATGTTTGCAAAATCAAGATAAAACTGCTGTTTTAAGCATTCAAAAGCATACAAAACATCGTTTTAAAGTATTTAAACAGTCATATTCATGTATATGTCGTGTGTTATGTCTTATGTTTGCAAAATCAAGATAAAATAGCTGTTCTCAGCTTGCAAAAACATACAAAATGCTCTTTTCAAGTATTTAAACTGTCATATTCATGTATCTGTCGTGTATAATGGCTAATGTTGGTGAAATCAAGATAAAACTGCTGTTTTAAGCATTCAAAAGCATACAAAACACCGTTTTCAAGTATTTAAACTGTCATATTTATGTATATGTCGTGTGTAATGGCTTATGTTTGCAAAATCAAGATAAAATAACTGTTCTTAGCTTGCAAAAACATACAAAAAGCGGTTTTCAAGTATTTAAACTGTCATATTCATGTTTCTGTCGTTGTATAATGGCTAATGTTGGTGAAATCAAGATAAAACTGCTGTTTTAAGCATTCAAAAGCATACAAAACACCGTTTTCAAGAATTTAAACTGTCATATTCATGTATATGTCGTGTGTAATGGCTTATGTTTACAAAATCAAGATAAAATAGCTGTTCTCAGCTTGCAAAAACATACAAAATGCTGTTTTAAGTATTTAAACTGTCATATTCATGTATATGTCGTGTGTAATGGTTTATGTTTGCAAATCAAGATAAAATAGCTGTTCTCAGCTTGCAAAAACATACAAAAAGCTGTTTTCAAGTATTTAAACTGTGATATTCATGTTTCTGTCGTGTACAATGGCTGACGTTGGTGAAATCAAGATAAAACTGCTGTTTTAAGCATTCAAAAGCATACAAAACACCGTTTGAAGTATTTAAATTGTCACATTCATGTACATGTCGTGTATAATGGCTTATGTTTGCAAATTCAAGATAAAATAGCTGTTTTCAGCTTGCAAGAACATACAAAATACTGTTTTCAAGTATTTAAACTGTCATATTCATGTTTCTGTCGTGTATAATGGCTGACGTTGGTGAAATCAAGATAAAACTGCTATTTTAAGCATTCAAAAGCATACAAAACACCGTTTTCAAGTATTTAAACTGTCACATTCATGTACATGTCGTGTGTAATGGCTTATGTTTGCAAATTCAAGATAAAATAGCTGTTCTCAGCTGGCAAAAACATACAAAATGCTGTTTTCAAGTATTTAAACTGTCATATTCATGTTTCTGTCGTGTATAATGGCTAATGTTGGTGAAATCAAGATAAAACTGCTGTTTTAAGCATTCAAAAGCATACAAAACACCGTTTTCAAGTATTTAAACTGTCATGTTTATGTATATGTCGTGTGTAATGGCTTATGTTTGCAAACCAGGATAAAATAGCTGTTCCAGCTTGCAAAAACATAGAAAATGCTGTTTTCAAGTATTTATACTGTCATATTCATGTTTCTGTCGTGTATAATGGCTAACGTTGTTGAAATCAAGATAAAACTGCTGATTTAAGTATTCAAAAGCATACAAAACACCGTTGTCAAGTATTTAAACTGTCATATTCATGTATATGTCGTGTGTAATGGCTTATGTTTGCAAAATCAAGATAAAATAGCTGTTCTCAGCTTGCAAAAACATATAAAATGCTGTTTTCAAGTATTTAAACTGTCCTATTCATGTTTCTGTCGTGTATAATGGCTAATGTTGGGAAATCAAGATAAAACTGCTGTTTTAAGCATTCAAAAGCATACAAAACACCGTTTTCAAGAATTTAAACTGTCATATTCATGTATATGTCGTGTGTAATGGCTTATGTTTGCAAAATCAAGATAAAACTGCTGTTTTATGCATTCAAAAGCATACAAAACACCGTTTTAAAGTATTTAAACAGTCATATTCATGTATATGTCGTGTGTTATGTCTTATGTTTGCAAAATCATGATAAAATAGCTGTTCTCAGCTTGCAAAAACATACAAAATGCTCTTTTCAAGTATTTAAACTGTCATATTCATGTATCTGTCGTGTATAATGGCTAATGTTGGTGAAATCAAGATAAAACTGCTGTTTTAAGCATTCAAAAGCATACAAAACACTGTTTTCAAGAATTTAAACTGTCATTTTCATGTATATGTCGTGTGTAATGGCTTATGTTTACAAATCAAGATAAAATAGCTGTTCTCAGCTTGCAAAAACATACAAAATGCTGTTTTCAAGTATTTAAACTGTCATATTCATGTATATGTCGTGTGTAATGGCTTATGTTTGCAAAATCAAGATAAAATAACTGTTCTCAGCTTGCAAAAACATACAAAAAGCGGTTTTCAAGTATTTAAACTGTCATATTCATGTTTCTGTCGTGTATAATGGCTAATGTTGGTGAAATCAAGATAAAACTGCTGTTTTAAGCATTCAAAAGCATACAAAACACCGTTTTCAAGAATTTAAACTGTCATATTTATGTATATGTCGTGTGTAATGGCTTATGTTTACAAAATCAAGATAAAATAGCTGTTCTCAGCTTGCAAAAACATACAAAATGCTGTTTTCAAGTATTTAAACTGTCATATTCATGTATATGTCGTGTGTAATGGCTTATGTTTGCAAAATCAAGATAAAATAGCTGTTCTCAGCTTGCAAAAACATACAAAAAGCTGGTTTCAAGTATTTAAACTGTCATATTCATGTTTCTGTCGTGTACAATGGCTGACGTTGGTGAAATCAAGATAAAACTGCTGTTTTAAGCATTCAAAAGCATACAAAACACCGTTTTGAAGTATTTAAATTGTCACATTCATGTACATGTCGTGTATAATGGCTTATGTTTGCAAATTCAAGATAAAATAGCTGTTTTCAGCTTGCAAGAACATACAAAATACTGTTTTCAAGTATTTAAACTGTCATATTCATGTTTTTGTCGTGTATAATGGCTGACGTTGGTTAAATCAAGATTAAACTGCTGTTTTAAGCATTCAAAAGCATACAAAACACCGTTTTCAAGTATTTAAACTGTCACATTCATGTACATGTCGTGTGTAATGGCTTATGTTTGCAAATTCAAGATAAAATAGCTGTTCTCAGCTGGCAAAAAACATACAAAATGCTGTTTTCAAGTATTTAAACTGTCATATTCATGTTTCTGTCGTGTATAATGGCTAACGTTGGTGAAATCAAGATAAAACTGCTGATTTAAGTATTCAAAAGCATACAAAACACCGTTGTCAAGTATTTAAACTGTCATATTCATGTATATGTCGTGTGTAATGGCTTATGTTGCAAAATCAAGATCAAATAGCCGTTCTCAGCTTGCAAAAACATACAAAATGCTGTTTTCAAGTATTTAAATTGTCATATTCATGTTTCTGTCGTGTATAATGGCTAATGTTGGTGAAATCAAGATAAAACTGCTGTTTTAAGCATTCAAAAGCATACAAAACACCGTTTTCAAGAATTTAAACTGTCATATTCATGTATATGTCGTGTGTAATGCCTTATGTTTGCAAAATCAAGATAAAATAGCTGTTCTCAGCTTGCAAAAACATACAAAATGCTGTTTTTAAGTATTTAAACTGTCCTATTCATGTGTCTGTCGTGTATAATGGCTAATGTTGGGAAATCAAGATAAAACTGCTGTTTTAAGCATTCAAAAGCATACAAAACACCGTTTACAAGTATTTAAACTGTCATATTCATGTTTCTGTCGTGTATAATGGCTAATGTTGGTGAAATCAAGATAAAACTGCTGTTTTAATCATTCAAAAGCATACAAAACACCGTTTTAATGTATTTAAACAGTCATATTCATGTATATGTCGTGTGTAATGTCTTATGTTTGCAAAATCAAGATAAAATAGCTGTTCTCAGCTTGCAAAAATATACAAAATTCTCTTTTCAAGAATTTAAACTGTCATATTTATGTTTCTGTCGTGTACAATGGCTAATGTTGGTAAAATCAAGAAAAAACTACTGTGTTAAGCATTGAAAAGCATACAAAACACCGTTTTCAAGTACTTAAACTGTCATATTCATGTTCTGTCGTGTATAATAGCTAATGTTAGGAAATCAAGATAAAACTGCTGTTTTAAGCATTCAAAAGCACACAAAACACCGTTTTCTAGTATTTAAACAGTCATATTCATGTATATGTGGTGTGTAATGGCTTATGTTTGCAAAATCAAGATAAAATAGCTGTTGTCAGCTTGCAAAAACAAACAAAATGCTGTTTCCAAGTATTTAAACTGTCATATTCATGTTTCTGTCGTGTATAATGGCTAATGTTGGTGAAATCAAAATAAAACTGCTGTGTAATGCATTCAAAAGCATACAAAACACCGTTTTCAAGTATTTAAACTGTCATATTCATGTATATGTCGTGTGTAATGGCTTATGTTTGCAAAATCAGGATAAAATAGCTGTTCCAGCTTGCAAAAACATACAAAATGCTGTTTTTAAGTATTTAAAATGTCATATTCATGTTTCTGTCGTGTATAATGGCTAATGTTGGTGAAATCAATATAAAACTGCTGTTTTAAGCATTCAAAAGCATACAAAACACCGTTTTCAAGAATTTAAACTGTCATATTCATGTATATGTCGTGTGTAATGGCTTATGTTTACAAAATCAAGATAAAATAGCTGTTCTCAGCTTGCAAAAACATACAAAATGCTGTTTTCAGGTATTTAAACTGTCATATTCATGTATATGTCGTGTGTAATGGCTTATGTTTGCAAAATGAAGATAAAATATCTGTTCTCAGCTTGCAAAAACAAACAAAAAGCTGTTTTCAAGTATTTAAACTGTCATATTCATGTTTCTGTCGTGTACAATGGCTGACGTTGGTGAAATCAATATAAAACTGCTGTTTTAAGCATTCAAAAGCATACAAAACACCGTTTTGAAGTATTTAAACTGTCACATTCATGTACATGTCGTGTATAATGGCTTATGTTTGCAAATTCAAGATAAAATAGCTGTTTTCAGCTTGCAAGAACATACAAAATACTGTTTTCAAGTATTTAAACTGTCATATTCATGTTTCTGTCGTGTATAATGGCTGACGTTAGTGAAATCAAGATAAAACTGCTGTTTTAAGCATTCAAAAGCATACAAAACACCGTTTTCAAGTATTTAAACTGTCACATTCATGTACATGTCGTGTGTAATGGCTTATGTTTGCAAATTCAAGATAAAATAGCTGTTCTCAGCTGGCAAAAACATACAAAATGCTGTTTTCAAGTATTTAAACTGTCATATTCATGTTTCTGTCGTGTATAATGGCTAATGTTGGTGAAATCAAGATAAAACTGCTGTTTTAAGCATTCAAAAGCATACAAAACACCGTTTTCAAGTATTTAAACTGTCATATTTATGTATATGTCGTGTGTAATGGCTTATGTTTGCAAAATCAGGATAAAATAGCTGTTCCAGCTTGCGAAAACCTAGAAAATGCTGTTTTCAAGTATTTAAACTGTCATATTCATGTTTCTGTCGTGTATAATGGCTAACGTTGGTGAAATCAAGATAAAACTGCTGATTTAAGTATTCAAAAGCATACAAAACACCGTTGTCAAGTATTTAAACTGTCATATTCATGTATATATCGTGTGTAATGGCTTATGTTTGCAAAATCAAGATCAAATAGCCGTTCTCAGCTTGCAAAAACATACAAAATGCTGTTTTCAAGTATTTAAACTGTCATATTCATGTTTCTGTCGTGTATAATGGCTAATGTTGGTGAAATCAAGATAAAACTGCTGTTTTAAGCATTCAAAAGCATACAAAATACCGTTTTCAAGAATTTAAACTGTCATATTCATGTATATGTCGTGTGTAATGGCTTATGTTTGCAAAATCAAGATAAAATAGCTGTTCTCAGCTTGCAAAAACATACAAAATGCTGTTTTCAAGTATTTAAACTGTCCTATTCATGTTTCTGTCGTGTATAATGGCTAATGTTGGGAAATCAAGATAAAACTGCTGTTTTAAGCATTCAAAAGCATACAAAACACCGTTTTCAAGTATTTAAACTGTCATATTCATGTTTCTGTCGTGTATAATGGCTAATGTTGGTGAAATCAAGATAAAACTGCTGTTTTACGCATTCAAAAGCATACAAAACACCGTTTTAATGTATTTAAACAGTCATATTCATGTATATGTCGTGTGTAATGTCTTATGTTTGCAAAATCAAGATAAAATAACTGTTCTCAGCTTGCAAAAACATACAAAATTCTCTTTTCAAGAATTTAAACTGTCATATTCATGTTTCTGTCGTGTATAATGGCTAATGTTGGTAAAATCAAGAAAAAACTGCTGTGTTAAGCATTGAAAAGCATACAAAACACCGTTTTCAAGTACTTAAACTGTCATATTCATGTTTCTGTCGTGTATAATAGCTAATGTTAGGAAATCAAGATAAAACTGCTGTTTTAAGCATTCAAAAGCACACAAAACACCGTTTTCAAGTATTTAAACAATCATATTCATGTATATGTGGTGTGTAATGGCTTATGTTTGCAAAATCAAGATAAAACAGCTGTTGTCAGCTTGCAAAAACAAACAAAATGCTCTTTCCAAGTATTTAAAATTGTCATATTCATGTTTCTGTCGTGTATAATGGCTAATGTTGGTGAAATCAAAATAAAACTGCTGTGTAATGCATTCAAAAGCATACAAAACACCGTTTTCAAGTATTTAAACTGTCATATTCATGTATATGTCGTGTGTAATGGCTTATGTTTGCAAAATCAGGATAAAATAGCTGTTCCAGCTTGCAAAAACATACAAAATGCTGTTTTCAAGTATTTAAACTGTCATATTCATGTTTCTGTCGTGTTTAATGGCTAATGTTGGGAAATCAAGATAAAACTGCTGTTTTAAGCATTCAAAAGCATACAAATCACCGTTTTCAAGTATTTAAAGTGTCATATTCATGTATATGTCGTGTGTAATGGCTTATGTTTACAAAATCAAGATAAAAGAGCTGTTTTCAGTTTGCAAGAACATACAAAATGCTGTTTTCAAGTATTTAAACTGTTATATTCATGTTTCTGTCGTGTATAATGGCTAATGTTGGTGAAATCAAGATAAAACAGCTGTTTTAAGCATTCAAAAGCATACAAAACACAGTTTTCAAGTATTTAAACTGTCATATTCATGTATATGTCGTGTGTAATGGCTTATGTTTGCAAAATCAAGATAAAATAGCTGTTCTCAGCTTGCAAAAACATACAAAATGCTGTTTTCAAGTATTTAAACTGAAATATTCATGTTTCTGTCGTGTATAATGGCTAATGTTGGTAATATCAAGATAAAACTGCTGTTTTAAGCATTCAAAAGCATACAAAACACCGTTGTCAAGAATTTAAACTGTCATATTTATGTATATGTCGTGTGTAATGGCTTATGTTTGCAAAATCAAGATAAAATAACTGTTCTCAGCTTGCAAATACATACAAAAAGCTGTTTTCAAGTATTTAAACTGTCATATTCATGTTTCTGTCGTGTAAAATGGCTAATGTTGGTGAAATCAAGATAAAACTGCTGTTTTAAGCATTCAAAAGCATACAAAACACCGTTTTCAAATATTTGAACTGTCATATTCATGTATATGTCGTGTGTAATGGCATATGTTTGCAAAATCAAGATAAAATAGATGTTCTCAGCTTGCATAAACATACAAAATGCTGTTTACATGAATTTAAACTGTCATATTCATGTTTCTGTCATGTATAATGGCTAATGTTGGTGAAATCAAGATAAAACTGCTGTGTTAAGCATTCAAAAGCATACAAAACACCGTTTTCATGTATTTAAACTGTCATATTCATGTTTCTGTCGTGTATAATGGCTAATGTTGGTGAAATCAAGATAAAACTGCTGTTTTAAGCATTCAAATGCATACAAAACACCGTTTTCAAGTATTTAAACAGTCATATTCATGTATATGTCGTGTGTAAAGGCTTATGTTTGCAAAACAAGATAAAACAGCTGTTCTCAGCTTGCAAAAATATACAAAAAGCTGTTTTCAAGTATTTAAACTGTCATATTCATGTTTCTGTCGTGTATAATGGCTGACGTTGGTGAAATCAAGATAAAACTGCTGTTTTAAGCATTCAAAAGCATACAAAACACCGTTTTGAAGTATTTAAACTGTCACATTCATGTACATGTCCTGTGTAATGGCTTATGTTTGCAAATTCAAGATAAAATAGCTGTTCTCAGCTTGCAAGAACATACAAAATACTGTTTTCAAGTATTTAAACTGTCATATTCATGTTTCTGTCGTGTATAATGGCTGACGTTGGTGAAATCAAGATAAAACTGCTGTTTTAAGCATTCAAAAGCATACAAAACACCGTTTTCAAGAATTTAAACTGTCATATTCATGTATATGTCGTGTGCAATGGCTTATGTTTGCAAAATCAAGATAAAATAGCTGTTCTCAGCTTGCAAAAACATACAAAAAGCTGTTTTCAAGTATTTAAACTGTCATATTCATGTTTCTGTCGTGTATAATGGCTAATGTTGGTGAAATCAAGATAAAACTGCTGTTTTAAGCATTCAAATGCATACAAAACACCGTTTTCAAGTATTTAAACAGTCATATTCATGTATATGTCGTGTGTAAAGGCTTATGTTTGCAAAATCAAGATAAAACAGCTGTTCTCAGCTTGCAAAAACATACAAAATGCTGTTTTCAAGTATTTATACTGTCATATTCATGTTTCTGTCGTGTATAATGGCTAATGTTGGTGAAATCAAGATAAAACTGCTGTTTTAAGCATTCAAAAGCATACAAAACACCGTTTTCAAGAATTTAAACTGTCATATTCATGTATATGTCGTGTGTAATGGCTTATGTTTGCAAAATCAAGATAAAACTGCAGTTTTAAGCATTCAAAAGCATACAAAACACCGTTTTAAAGTATTTAAACAGTCATATTCATGTATATGTCGTGTGTTATGTCTTATGTTTGCAAAATCAAGATAAAATAGCTGTTCTCAGCTTGCAAAAACATACAAAATGCTCTTTTCAAGTATTTAAACTGTCATATTCATGTATCTGTATTGTATAATGGCTAATGTCGGTGAAATCAAGATAAAACTGCTGTTTTAAGCATTCAAAAGCATACAAAACACCGTTTTTAAGTATTTAAACTGTCATATTTATGTATATGTCGTGTGTAATGGCTTATGTTTGCAAAATCAAGATAAAATAACTGTTCTCAGCTTGCAAAAACATACAAAAAGCGGTTTTCAAGTATTTAAACTGTCATATTCATGTTTCTGTCGTGTATAATGGCTAATGTTGGTGAAATCAAGATAACACTGCTGTTTTAAGCATTCAAAAGCATACAAAACACCGTTTTCAAGAATTTATACTGTCATATTCATGTATATGTCGTGTGTAATGGCTTATGTTTACAAAATCAAGATAAAATAGCTGTTTTCAGCTTGCAAAAACATACAAAATGCTGTTTTCAAGTATTTAAACTGTCATATTCATGTATATGTCGTGTGTAATGGCTTATGTTTGCAAAATCAAGATAAAATAGCTGTTCTCAGCTTGCAAAAACATACAAAAAGCTGTTTTCAAGTATTTAAACTGTCATATTCATGTTTCTGTCGTGTACAATGGTTGACGTTGGTAAAATCAAGATAAAACTGCTGTTTTAAGCATTCAAAAGCATACAAAACACCGTTTTGAAGTATTTAAACTGTCACATTCATGTACATGTCGTGTGTAATGGCTTATGTTTGCAAATTCAAGATAAAATAGCTGTTCTCAGCTGGCAAAAACATACAAAATGCTGTTTTCAAGTATTTAAACTGTCATATTCATGTTTCTGTCGTGTATAATGGCTAATGTTGGTGAAATCAAGATAAAACTGCTGTTTTAAGCATTCAAAAGCATACAAAACACCGTTTTCAAGTATTTAAACTGTCATATTTATGTATATGTCGTGTGTAATGGCTTATGTTTGCAAAATCAGGATAAAATAGCTGTTTCAGCTTGCAAAAACATAGAAAATGCTGTTTTCAAGTATTTAAACTGTCATATTCATGTTTCTGTCGTGTATAATGGCTAACGTTGGTGAAATCAAGATAAAACTGCTGATTTAAGTATTCAAAAGCATACAAAACACCGTTGTCAAGTATTTAAACTGTCATATTCATGTATATGTCGTGTGTAATGGCTTATGTTTGCAAAATCAAGATAAAATAGCTGTTCTCAGCTTGCAAAAACATACAAAATGCTGTTTTCAAGTATTTAAACTGTCCTATTCATGTTTCTGTCGTATATAATGGCTAATGTTGGGAAATCAAGATAAAACTGCTGTTTTAAGCATTCAAAAGCATACAAAACACCGTTTTCAAGTATTTAAACTGTCATATTCATGTTTCTGTCGTGTATAATGGCTAATGTTGGTGAAATCAAGATAAAACTGCTGTTTTAAGCATTCAAATGCATACAAAACACCGTTTTTAAGTATTTAAACAGTCATATTCATGTATATGTCGTGTGTAAAGGCTTATGTTTGCAAAATCAAGATAAAACAGCTGTTCTCAGCTTGCAAAAACATACAAAATGCTGTTTTCAAGTATTTAAACTTTCATATACATGTTTCTGTCGTGTATAATGGCTAATGTTGGTGAAATCAAGATAAAACTGCTGTTTTAAGCATTCAAAAGCATACAAAACACCGTTTTCAAGAATTTAAACTGTCATATTCATGTATATGTCGTGTGTAATGGCTTATGTTTGCAAAATCAAGATAAAACTGCTGTTTTAAGCATTCAAAAGCATACAAAACACCGGTTTTAAGTATATAAACTGTCATATTTATGTATATGTCGTGTGTAATGGCTTATGTTTGCAAAATCAAGATAAAATAACTGTTCTCAGCTTGCAAAAACATACAAAAAGCGGTTTTCAAGTATTTAAACTGTCATATTCATGTTTCTGTCGTGTATAATGGCTAATGTTGGTGAAATCAAGATAAAACTGCTGTTTTAAGCATTAAAAAGCATACAAAACACCGTTTTCAAGAATTTAAACTGTCATATTCATGTATATGTCGTGTGTAATGGCTTATGTTTACAAAATCAAGATAAAATAGCTGTTCTCAGCTTGCAAAAACATACAAAATGCTGTTTTCAAGTATTTAAACTGTCATATTCATGTATATGTCGTGTGTAATGGCTTATGTTTGCAAAATCAAGATAAAATAGCTGTTCTCAGCTTGCAAAAACATACAAAAAGCTGTTTTCAAGTATTTAAACTGTCATATTCATGTTTCTGTCGTGTACAATGGCTGACGTTGGTGAAATCAAGATAAAACTGCTGTTTTAAGCATTCAAAAGCATACAAAACACCGTTTTCAAGTATTTAAACTGTCACATTCATGTACATGTCGTGTGTAATGGCTTATGTTTGCAAATTCAAGATAAAATAGCTGTTCTCAGATGGCAAAAACATACAAAATGCTGTTTTCAAGTATTTAAACTGTCATATTCATGTTTCTGTCGTGTATAATGGCTAATGTTGGTGAAATCAAGATAAAACTGCTGTTTTAAGCATTCAAAAGCATACAAAACACCGTTTTCAAGTATTTAAACTGTCATATTTATGTATATGTCGTGTGTAATGGCTTATGTTTGCAAAATCAGGATAAAATAGCTGTTCCAGCTTGCAAAAACATAGAAAATGCTGTTTTCAAGTATTTAAACTGTCATATTCATGTTTCTGTCGTGTATAATGGCTAACGTTGGTGAAATCAAGATAAAACTGCTGATTTAAGTATTCAAAAGCATACAAAACACCGTTGTCAAGTATTTAAACTGTCATATTCATGTATATGTCGTGTGTAATGGCTTATGTTTGCAAAATCAAGATCAAATAGCCGTTCTCAGCTTGCAAAAACATACAAAATGCTGTTTTCAAGTATTTAAATTGTCATATTCATGTTTCTGTCATGTATAATGGCTAATGTTGGTGAAATCAAGATAAAACTGCTGTTTTAAGCATTCAAAAGCATACAAAACACCGTTTTCAAGAATTTAAACTGTCATATTCATGTATATGTCGTGTGTAATGGCTTATGTTTGCAAAATCAAGATAAAATAGCTGTTCTCAGCTTGCAAAAACATACAAAATGCTGTTTTCAAGTATTTAAACTTTCATATACATGTTTCTGTCGTGTATAATGGCTAATGTTGGTGAAATCAAGATAAAACTGCTGTTTTAAGCATTCAAAAGCATACAAAACACCGTTTTCAAGAATTTAAACTGTCATATTCATGTATATGTCGTGTGTAATGGCTTATGTTTGCAAAATCAAGATAAAACTGCTGTTTTAAGCATTCAAAAGCATACAAAACACCGTTTTCAAGTATATAAACTGTCATATTTATGTATATGTCGTGTGTAATGGCTTATGTTTGCAAAATCAAGATAAAATAACTGTTCTCAGCTTGCAAAAACATACAAAAAGCGGTTTTCAAGTATTTAAACTGTCATATTCATGTTTCTGTCGTGTATAATGGCTAATGTTGGTGAAATCAAGATAAAACTGCTGTTTTAAGCATTAAAAAGCATACAAAACACCGTTTTCAAGAATTTAAACTGTCATATTCATGTATATGTCGTGTGTAATGGCTTATGTTTACAAAATCAAGATAAAATAGCTGTTCTCAGCTTGCAAAAACATACAAAATGCTGTTTTCAAGTATTTAAACTGTCATATTCATGTATATGTCGTGTGTAATGGCTTATGTTTGCAAAATCAAGATAAAATAGCTGTTCTCAGCTTGCAAAAACATACAAAAAGCTGTTTTCAAGTATTTAAACTGTCATATTCATGTTTCTGTCGTGTACAATGGCTGACGTTGGTGAAATCAAGATAAAACTGCTGTTTTAAGCATTCAAAAGCATACAAAACACCGTTTTCAAGTATTTAAACTGTCACATTCATGTACATGTCGTGTGTAATGGCTTATGTTTGCAAATTCAAGATAAAATAGCTGTTCTCAGATGGCAAAAACATACAAAATGCTGTTTTCAAGTATTTAAACTGTCATATTCATGTTTCTGTCGTGTATAATGGCTAATGTTGGTGAAATCAAGATAAAACTGCTGTTTTAAGCATTCAAAAGCATACAAAACACCGTTTTCAAGTATTTAAACTGTCATATTTATGTATATGTCGTGTGTAATGGCTTATGTTTGCAAAATCAGGATAAAATAGCTGTTCCAGCTTGCAAAAACATAGAAAATGCTGTTTTCAAGTATTTAAACTGTCATATTCATGTTTTTGTCGTGTATAATGGCTAACGTTGGTTAAATCAAGATAAAACTGCTGATTTAAGTATTCAAAAGCATACAAAACACCGTTGTCAAGTATTTAAACTGTCATATTCATGTATATGTCGTGTGTAATGGCTTATGTTTGCAAAATCAAGATCAAATAGCCGTTCTCAGCTTGCAAAAACATACAAAATGCTGTTTTCAAGTATTTAAATTGTCATATTCATGTTTCTGTCATGTATAATGGCTAATGTTGGTGAAATCAAGATAAAACTGCTGTTTTAAGCATTCAAAAGCATACAAAACACCGTTTTCAAGAATTTAAACTGTCATATTCATGTATATGTCGTGTGTAATGGCTTATGTTTGCAAAATCAAGATAAAATAGCTGTTCTCAGCTTGCAAAAACATACAAAATGCTGTTTTCAAGTATTTAAACTGTCCTATTCATGTTTCTGTCGTGTATAATGGCTAATGTTGGGAAATCAAGATAAAACTGCTGTTTTAAGCATTCAAAAGCATACAAAACACCGTTTTCAAGTATTTAAACTGTCATATTCATGTTTCTGTCGTGTATAATGGCTAATGTTGGTGAAATCAAGATAAAACTGCTGTTTTAAGCATTCAAAAGCATACAAAACACCGTTTTCAAGAATTTAAACTGTCATATTCATGTATATGTCGTGTGTAATGGCTTATGTTTGCAAAATCAAGATAAAACTGCTGTTTAAGCATTCAAAAGCATACAAAACACCGTTTTCAAGTATTTAAACTGTCATATTTATGTATATGTCGTGTGTAATGGCTTATGTTTGCAAAATCAAGATAAAATAACTGTTCTCAGCTTGCAAAAACATACAAAAAGCGGTTTTCAAGTATTTAAACTGTCATATTCATGTTTCTGTCGTGTATAATGGCTAATGTTGGTGAAATCAAGATAAAACTGCTGTTTTAAGCATTCAAAAGCATACAAAACACCGTTTTCAAGAATGTAAACTGTCATATTCATGTATATGTCGTGTGTAATGGCTTATGTTTACAAAATCAAGATAAAATAGCTGTTCTCAGCTTGCAAAAACATACAAAATGCTGTTTTCAAGTATTTAAAACTGTCATATTCATGTATATGTCGTGTGTAATGGCTTATGTTTGCAAAATCAAGATAAAATAGCTGTTCTCAGCTTGCAAAAACATACAAAAAGCTGTTTTCAAGTATTTAAACTGTCATATTCATGTTTCTGTCGTGTACAATGGCTGACGTTGGTGAAATCAAGATAAAACTGCTGTTTTTAAGCATTCAAAAGCATACAAAACACCGTTTTGAAGTATTTAAATTGTCACATTCATGTACATGTCGTGTATAATGGCTTATGTTTGCAAATTCAAGATAAAATAGCTGTTTTCAGCTTGCAAGAACATACAAAATATTGTTTTCAAGTATTTAAACTGTCATATTCATGTTTCTGTCGTGTATAATGGCTGACGTTGGTGAAATCAAGATAAAACTGCTGTTTTAAGCATTCAAAAGCATACAAAACACCGTTTTCAAGTATTTAAACTGTCACATTCATGTACATGTCGTGTGTAATGGCTTATGTTTGCAAATTCAAGATAAAATAGCTGTTCTCAGCTGGCAAAAACATACAAAATGCTGTTTTCAAGTATTTAAACTGTCATATTCATGTTTCTGTCGTGTATAATGGCTAATGTTGGTGAAATCAAGATAAAACTGCTGTTTTAAGCATTCAAAAGCATACAAAACACCGTTTTCAAGTATTTAAACTGTCATATTTATGTATATGTCGTGTGTAATGGCTTATGTTTGCAAAATCAGGATAAAATAGCTGTTCCAGCTTGCAAAAACATAGAAAATGCTGTTTTCAAGTATTTAAACTGTCATATTCATGTTTCTGTCGTGTATAATGGCTAACGTTGGTGAAATCAAGATAAAACTGCTGATTTAAGTATTCAAAAGCATACAAAACACCGTTGTCAAGTATTTAAACTGTCATATTCATGTATATGTCGTGTGTAATGGCTTATGTTTGCAAAATCAAGATCAAATAGCCGTTCTCAGCTTGCAAAAACATACAAAATGCTGTTTTCAAGTATTTAAATTGTCATATTCATGTTTCTGTCATGTATAATGGCTAATGTTGGTGAAATCAAGATAAAACTGCTGTTTTAAGCATTCAAAAGCATACAAAACACCGTTTTCAAGAATTTAAACTGTCATATTCATGTATATGTCGTGTGTAATGGCTTATGTTTGCAAAATCAAGATAAAATAGCTGTTCTCAGCTTGCAAAAACATACAAAATGCTGTTTTCAAGTATTTAAACTGTCCTATTCATGTTTCTGTCGTGTATAATGGCTAATGTTGGGAAATCAAGATAAAACTGCTGTTTTAATCATTCAAAAGCATACAAAACACCGTTTACAAGTATTTAAACTGTCATATTCATGTTTCTGTCGTGTATAATGGTTAATGTTGGTGAAATCAAGATAAAACTGCTGTTTTAAGCATTCAAAAGCATACAAAACACCGTTTTAATGTATTTAAACAGTCATATTCATGTATATGTCGTGTGTAAAGGCTTATGTTTGCAAAATCAAGATAAAACAGCTGTTCTCAGCTTGCAAAAACATACAAAATGCTGTTTTCAAGTATTTAAACTGTCATATACATGTTTCTGTCGTGTATAATGGCTAATGTTGGTGAAATCAAGATAAAACTGCTGTTTTAAGCATTCAAAAGCATACAAAACACCGTTTTCAAGAATTTAAACTGTCATATTCATGTATATGTCGTGTGTAATGGCTTATGTTTGCAAATCAAGATAAAACTGCTGTTTTAAGCATTCAAAAGCATACAAAACACCGTTTTAAAGTATTTAAACAGTCATATTCATGTATATGTCGTGTGTTATGTCTTATGTTTGCAAAATCAAGATAAAATAGCTGTTCTCAGCTTGCAAAAACATACAAAATGCTCTTTTCAAGTATTTAAACTGTCATATTCATGTATCTGTCGTGTATAATGGCTAATGTTGGTGAAATCAAGATAAAACTGCTGTTTTAAGCATTCAAAAGCATACAAAACACCGTTTTCAAGTATTTAAACTGTCATATTTATGTATATGTCGTGTGTAATGGCTTATGTTTGCAAAATCAAGATAAAATAACTGTTCTCAGCTTGCAAAAACATACAAAAAGCGGTTTTCAAGTATTTAAACTGTCATATTCATGTTTCTGTCGTGTATAATGGCTAATGTTGGTGAAATCAAGATAAAACTGCTGTTTTAAGCATTCAAAAGCATACAAAACACCGTTTTCAAGAATTTAAACTGTCATATTCATGTATATGTCGTGTGTAATGGCTTATGTTTACAAAATCAAGATAAAATAGCTGTTCTCAGCTTGCAAAAACATACAAAATGCTGTTTTCAAGTATTTAAACTGTCATATTCATGTATATGTCGTGTGTAATGGCTTATGTTTGCAAAATCAAGATAAAATAGCTGTTTTCAGCTTGCAAAAACATACAAAAAGCTGTTTTCAAGTATTTAAACTGTCATATTCATGTTTCTGTCGTGTACAATGGCTGACGTTGGTGAAATCAAGATAAAACTGCTGTTTTAAGCATTCAAAAGCATACAAAACACCGTTTTGAAGTATTTAAATTGTCACATTCATGTACATGTCGTGTATAATGGCTTATGTTTGCAAATTCAAGATAAAATAGCTGTTTTCAGCTTGCAAGAACATACAAAATACTGTTTTCAAGTATTTAAACTGTCATATTCATGTTCCTGTCGTGTATAATGGCTGACGTTGGTGAAATCAAGATAAAACTGCTGTTTTAAGCATTCAAAAGCATACAAAACACCGTTTTCAAGTATTTAAACTGTCACATTCATGTACATGTCGTGTGTAATGCCTTATGTTTGCAAATTCAAGATAAAATAGCTGTTCTCAGCTGGCAAAAACATACAAAATGCTGTTTTCAAGTATTTAAACTGTCATATTCATGTTTCTGTCGTGTATAATGGCTAATGTTGGTGAAATCAAGATAAAACTGCTGTTTTAAGCATTCAAAAGCATACAAAACACCGTTTTCAAGTATTTAAACTGTCATATTTATGTATATGTCGTGTGTAATGGCTTATGTTTGCAAAATCAGGATAAAATAGCTGTTCCAGCTTGCAAAAACATAGAAAATGCTGTTTTCAAGTATTTAAACTGTCATATTCATGTTTCTGTCGTGTATAATGGCTAACGTTGGTGAAATCAAGATAAAACTGCTGATTTAAGTATTCAAAAGCATACAAAACACCGTTGTCAAGTATTTAAACTGTCATATTCATGTATATGTCGTGTGTAATGGCTTATGTTTGCAAAATCAAGATCAAATAGCCGTTCTCAGCTTGCAAAAACATACAAAATGCTGTTTTCAAGTATTTAAATTGTCATATTCATGTTTCTGTCATGTATAATGGCTAATGTTGGTGAAATCAAGATAAAACTGCTGTTTTAAGCATTCAAAAGCATACAAAACACCGTTTTCAAGAATTTAAACTGTCATATTCATGTATATGTCGTGTGTAATGGCTTATGTTTGCAAAATCAAGATAAAATAGCTGTTCTCAGCTTGCAAAAACATACAAAATGCTGTTTTCAAGTATTTAAACTGTCCTATTCATGTTTCTGTCGTGTATAATGGCTAATGTTGGGAAATCAAGATAAAACTGCTGTTTTAATCATTCAAAAGCATACAAAACACCGTTTACAAGTATTTAAACTGTCATATTCATGTTTCTGTCGTGTATAATGGTTAATGTTGGTGAAATCAAGATAAAACTGCTGTTTTAAGCATTCAAAAGCATACAAAACACCGTTTTAATGTATTTAAACAGTCATATTCATGTATATGTCGTGTGTAAAGGCTTATGTTTGCAAAATCAAGTTAAAACAGCTGTTCTCAGCTTGCAAAAACATACAAAATGCTGTTTTCAAGTATTTAAACTGTCATATACATGTTTCTGTCGTGTATAATGGCTAATGTTGGTGAAATCAAGATAAAACTGCTGTTTTAAGCATTCAAAAGCATACAAAACACCGTTTTCAAGAATTTAAACTGTCATATTCATGTATATGTCGTGTGTAATGGCTTATGTTTGCAAAATCAAGATAAAACTGCTGTTTTAAGCATTCAAAAGCATACAAAACACCGTTTTAAAGTATTTAAACAGTCATATTCATGTATATGTCGTGTGTTATGTCTTATGTTTGCAAAATCAAGATAAAATAGCTGTTCTCAGCTTGCAAAAACATACAAAATGCTCTTTTCAAGTATTTAAACTGTCATATTCATGTATCTGTCGTGTATAATGGCTAATGTTGGTGAAATCTAGATAAAACTGCTGTTTTAAGCATTCAAAAGCATACAAAACACAGTTTTCAAGTATTTAAACTGTCATATTTATGTATATGTCGTGTGTAATGGCTTATGTTTGCAAAATCAAGATAAAATAACTGTTCTCAGCTTGCAAAAACATACAAAAAGCGGTTTTCAAGTATTTAAACTGTCATATTCATGTTTCTGTCGTGTATAATGGCTAATGTTGGTGAAATCAAGATAAAACTGCTGTTTTAAGCATTCAAAAGCATACAAAAACACCTTTTTCAAGAATTTAAACTGTCATATTCATGTATATGTCGTGTGTAATGGCTTATGTTTACAAAATCAAGATAAAATAGCTGTTCTCAGCTTGCAAAAACATACAAAATGCTGTTTTCAAGTATTTAAACTGTCATATTCATGTATATGTCGTGTGTAATGGCTTATGTTTGCAAAATCAAGATAAAATAGCTGTT
>CAWWDY010002673.1:0-120472 GCA_963942605.1 Poecilus cupreus | reverse complement strand
AGCTGTTTTAAACTTGCAAAAACATAGAAAAACGCTATTTTCAACTACTCAAACTGATAAATTCATGTTTCTTTCGTGCGTAACGGCGATTTATGAAAAAAAACGATAAAATTGCTGTTTTAAACTTGCAAAAACATAGAAAAACGCTGATTTGAACTATTCAAACTGACAAATTCATGTTTCTTTCGTGCGAAACGGCGATTTATGAGAAATGACGATAAAATTGCTGTTTTAAACATGCAAAAACATAGAAAAACGCTGTTTTCAACTATTCAAACTGATAAATTCACGTTTCTTACGTTCGAAACCGTGTATTTTTGTGAAATCACGATAAAATTGCTGTTTTAAACTTGCAAAAACCTAGAAAAACGCTATTTTCAACTACTCAAACTGATAAATTCATGATCTTTCGTGCGTAACGGTGATTTATGAGAAATGACGATAAAATTACTGTTTTAAACTTGCAAAAACAAGAAAAACGCTGTTTTAAAATATTCAAACTGATAAATTCATGTTTCTTTAGTTCGAAACGGTGGATTTTTGTGAAATCACGATGAAACTGCTGTTTTAAACTAGCAAAACCAAGAAAACGCTGTATTCAACAATCTAAACTGACGTATTTAAAATGCTGTTTTAAACTTGCAAAAACATAGTAAACGCTGTTTTGAACTATCGAAACTGACAAATTCAGTTTTGTGGTTTGGGGCTCGAGGTTTGAGGTTTGGGTTGAGGTTTGGGGTTTGAGGTTTGGGGTTTGGGGTTCGAGTTTTGGGGTTTGGGGTTGAGGTTTGGGGTTTGAGGTTTGGGGTTCGCGGTTTGAGGTTTAGGGTTGGGGTTCGGTGTTTGAGGTTTGGGGTTTGGGGTTCGAGGTTTGAGGTTTGGGGTTCGCGGTTCGAGGTTTGGGGTAGAGGTTTGGGGTTTGAGGTTTAGGGTTTGAGGTTTGGGGTTGGGGGTTCGAGTTTTAGGGTTTGGGGTTGAGGTTTGGGGTTGAGGTTTGGGGTTGAGGTTTGGGGTTGAGGTTTGGGGTTGAGGTTTGGGGTTGAGGTTTGGGGTTGAGGTTTGTGGTTGAGGTTTGGGGTTTGAGGTTAGAGATTTAGGGTTCGAAGTTTGAGGTTTGGGGTTTGAGGTTTGGGGTTGGGGATTCGAGTTTTGGGGTTTGGGGTTGAGGTTTGGGGTTGAGGTTTGGGGTTGAGGTTTGCGGTTGAGGTTTGGGGTTGAGGTTTGGGGTTGAGGTTTGGGGTTGAGGTTTGGGGTTGAGGTTTGGGGTTGAGGTTTGGGGTTTGAGGTTAGGGATTTGGGGTTCGAAGTTTGAGGTTTGGGGTTCGAGGTTTGAGGTTTTGGGTTGAGGGTTGGGGTTTGAGTTTGGGAATTGGGGTTCGAGTTTTTAGGTTTGGTGTTTGTGGTGTTTGGATTGGGTGAAATGTTTCTTTCGTGCGAAACGGCGAATTATGAGATTCAAATTGCTGTTTTAAACTTGTAAAAACATAAAAAACGCTGTTTTCAACTAATCAAACTGATAAATTTCTTTTGTTGGAAACTGCGGATTTTTGTGAAATCACGATAAAACTCTGTTTTCAACTATTCTTCTTCTTCTTCTTCGATGGCTCTACAGCCCAAATTGAGCCTTGGCCTCCTTTAGTTTTTGCCTCCATTCTTTTCTATCCCTTGCCGCTCTCTTCCACAACCGGATCCCCAGCATGTTTCGGGCATCTGCGGCTATTTCATCTCCCCATCGTGTTCGTGGTCTTCCAACCGGTCTTTTTCCATACATTTTGCTACTCCATGCTCTCTTCGGAATTCTACTGTCGTCCATCCTTGCTACATGTCCGGCCCATCTTAATCTCTGAAGCTTGACGAATTCTGTTATTGGGGGTTCCTTATATATCTGAGGCAGCGCTGTTTTCAACTATTCAAACAGATAAATTCATGTTTCTTTCCTTCGAAACGGTGGATTTTTGTGAAATCACGATAAAACTGCTGTTTTAAATTAGCAAAATACGCTGTTTTCAACAATCTAAACTGACGTATTTAAAATGCTGTTTTAAACTTGCAAAAACATAGAAAACGCTGTTTTGAACTATCCAAACTGACAAATTCATGTTTCTTCCGTGCGAAACGGCGATTTATGAGAAATGACGATAAAATTGCTGTTTTAAACTTGCAAAAACATAGAAAAACGCTGTTTTCAACTATTCAAACTGATAAATTCATGTATCTTTCGTGCGAAACGGCGATTTATGAGAAATGACGATAAAATTGCTGTTTTAAACTTGCAAAAACATAGAAAAACGCTGTTTTGAACTATTCAAACTGACAAATTCATGTTTCTTTCGTGCGAAACGGCGATTAATGAGAAATGACGATACAATTGCTGTATTAAACTTGCAAAAACATAGATAAACGCTGTTTTGAACTATTCAAACTGACAAATTCATGTTTCTTTCGTGCGAAACGGCGATTTATGAAAAATGACGATAAAATTGCTGTTTTAAACTGGCAAAAACATAGAAAAACGCTGTTTTCAACTATTCAAACTGATAAATTTATGTTTCTTACGTTCGAAACGGTGGATTTTTATGAAATCACGATTAAATTGCTGTTTTAAACTTGCAAAAACATAGAAAAACGCTGTTTTCAACTTTTCAAATTGACAAATTTATGTTTCTTCCGTGCGAAACGGCGATTTATGAGAAATGACGATAAAATTGCTGTTTTAAACTTGCAAAAACATATAAAAACGCTATTTTCAACTACTCAAACTGATAAATTCATGTTTTTTTCGTGCGTAACGGCGATTTATGAAAAACTACGATAAAATTGCTGTTTTAAACTGGCAAAAACATAGAAAAACGCTGTTTTCAACTTTCAAACTGATAAATTCATGTTTCTTTCGTGCGAAACGGCGATTTATGAGAAATGTCGATAAAATTGCTGTTTTAAACTTGCAGAAACATAGAAAAACGCTGTTTTCAACTATTCAAACTGATAAATTCATGTTTCTTCCGTGCGAAACGGCGATTTATGAGAAATGACGATAAAATTGCTGTTTTAAACTTGAAAAAACATAGAAAAACGCTGTTTTCAACTATTCAAACTGACATATTCATGTTTCTTCCGTGCGAAACGGCGATTTATGAGAAATGACGTTAAAATTGCTGTTTTAAACTTGAAAAAACATAGAAAAACGCTGTTTTCAACTATTCAAACTGACATATTCATGTTTCTTCCGTGCGAAACGGCGATTTATGAGAAATGACGTTAAAATTGCTGTTTTAAACTTGCAAAAACATAGAAAAACGCTGTTTTCAACTTTTCAAACTGACAAATTCATGTTTCCTCCGTGCGAAACGGCGATTTATGAGAAATGACGATAAAATTGCTGTTTTAAACTTGCAAAAACATAGAAAAACGCTGTTTTCAACTTTCAAACTGATAAATTCATGTTTCTTTCGTGCGAAACGGCGATTTATGAGAAATGACGATAAAATTGCTGTTTTAAACTTGCAAAAACATAGAAAAACGCTGTTTTTTACTATTCAAACTGACAAATTCATGTTTCTTCCGTGCGAAACGGCGATTTATGAGAAATGACGATAAAATTGCTGTTTTAAACTCGCAAAAACATAGAAAAACGCTGTTTTCAACTATTTAAACTGACAAATTCATGTTTCTTTCGTGCGAAGCGGCGATTTATGAGAAATGACGATAAAATTGCTGTTTTAAACTTGCAAAAACATAGAAAAACGCTGTTTTTTACTATTTAAACTGATAAATTCAGGTTTTTTTCGTGCGAAACGGCGATTTATGAGAAATGACGATAAAATTGCTGTTTTAAACTTGCAAAAACATAGAAAAACGCTGTTTTCAACTTTCAAACTGATAAATTCATGTTTCTTTCGTGCGAAACGGCGATTTATGAGAAATGACGATAAAATTGCTGTTTTAAACTTGCAAAAACATAGAAAAACGCTGTTTTCAACTATTCAAACTGATAAATTCATGTTTCTTTCCTGCGAAACGGCGATTTATGAGAAATGACGATAAAATTGCTGTTTTAAACTTGCAAAAACATAGAAAAACGCTGTTTTGAACTATTTAAACTGACAAATTCATGTTTCTTTCGTGCGAAACGGCGATTAATGAGAAATGACGATACAATTGCTGTATTAAACTTGCAAAAACATAGATAAACGCTGTTTTGAACTATTCAAACTGACAAATTCATGTTTCTTTCGTGCGAAACGGCGATTTATGAAAAATGACGATAAAATTGCTGTTTTAAACTGGCAAAAACATAGAAAAACGCTGTTTTCAACTATTCAAACTGATAAATTTATGTTTCTTACGTTCGAAACGGTGGATTTTTATGAAATCACGATAAAATTGCTGTTTTAAACTTGCAAAAACATAGAAAAACGCTGTTTTCAACTTTTCAAACTGACAAATTTATGTTTCTTCCGTGCGAAACGGCGATTTATGAGAAATGACGATAAAATTGCTGTTTTAAACTTGCAAAAACATATAAAAACGCTATTTTCAACTACTCAAACTGATAAATTCATGTTTTTTTCGTGCGTAACGGCGATTTATGAAAAACTACGATAAAATTGCTGTTTTAAACTGGCAAAAACATAGAAAAACGCTGTTTTCAACTTTCAAACTGATAAATTCATGTTTCTTTTGTGCGAAACGGCGATTTATGAGAAATGTCGATAAAATTGCTGTTTTAAACTTGCAGAAACATAGAAAAACGCTGTTTTCAACTATTCAAACTGATAAATTCATGTTTCTTCCGTGCGAAACGGCGATTTATGAGAAATGACGATAAAATTGCTGTTTTAAACTTGAAAAAACATAGAAAAACGCTGTTTTCAACTATTCAAACTGACATATTCATGTTTCTTCCGTGCGAAACGGCGATTTATGAGAAATGACGTTAAAATTGCTGTTTTAAACTTGCAAAAACATAGAAAAACGCTGTTTTCAACTATTCAAACTGATAAATTCCTGTATCTTTCGTGCGAAACGGCGATTTATGAGAAATGACGATAAAATTGCTGTTTTAAACTTGCAAAAACATAGAAAAACGCTGTTTTCAACTTTTCAAACTGACAAATTCATGTTTCCTCCGTGCGAAACGGCGATTTATGAGAAATGACGATAAAATTGCTGTTTTAAACTTGCAAAAACATAGAAAAACGCTGTTTTCAACTTTCAAACTGATAAATTCATGTTTCTTTCGTGCGAAACGGCGATTTATGAGAAATGACGATAAAATTGCTGTTTTAGACTTGCAAAAACATAGAAAAACGCTGTTTTTTACTATTCAAACTGACAAATTCATGTTTCTTCCGTGCGAAACGGCGATTTATGAGAAATGACGATAAAATTGCTGTTTTAAACTCGCAAAAACATAGAAAAACGCTGTTTTTAACTATTTAAACTGACAAATTCATGTTTCTTTCGTGCGAAGCGGCGATTTATGAGAAATGACGATAAAATTGCTGTTTTAAACTTGCAAAAACATAGAAAAACGCTGTTTTTTACTATATAAACTGATAAATTCCGGTTTCTTTCGTGCGAAACGGCGATTTATGAGAAATGACGATAAAATTGCTGTTTTAAACTTGCAAACACATAGAAAAACGCTGTTTTGAACTATTAAAACTGACAAATTCATGTTTCTTTCGTGCGAAACGGCGATTTATGAGAAATGACGATACAATTGTTGTTTTAAACTTGCAAAAACATAGAAAAACGCTGTTTTGAACTATTCAAACTGACAAATTCTTGTTTCTTTCGTGCGAAACGGCGATTTATGAGAAATGACGATAAAATTGCTGTTTTAAACTTGCAAAAACATAGAAAAACGCTGTTTTGAACTATTCAAACTGACAAATTCATGTTTCTTTCGTGCGAAGCGGCGATTTATGAGTAATGACGATAAAATTGCTGTTTTAAACTTGCAAAAACATTGAAAAACGCTGTTTTTAACTATTCAAACTGATAAATTCAGGTTTCTTTCGTGCGAAACGCCGATTTATGAGAAATGACGATAAAATTGCTGTTTTAAACTTGCAGAAACATAGAAAAACGCTGTTTTTTACTATTCAAACTGACTAATTCATGTTTCTTACTTTCGAAATGGTGGATTTTTGTGAAATCACGATAAAATTGCTGTTTTAAACTTGCAAAAACATAGAAAAACGCTGTTTTCAACTTTTCAAACTGACAAATTCATGTTTCTTCCGTGCGAAACGGCGATTTATAAGAAATGACGATAAAATTGCTGTTTTAAACTTGCAAGAACATAGAAAAACGCTATTTTCAACTACTCAAACTGATAAATTCATGTTTCTTTCGTGCGTAACGGCGATTTATGAAAAAAAACGATAAAATTGCTGTTTTAAACTTGCAAAAACATAGAAAAACGCTGTTTTCAACTATTCAAACTGATAAATTCATGTTTCTTACGTTCGAAACGGTGGATTTTTGTAAAATCACGATAAAATTGCTGTTTTAAACTTGCAAAAACATAGAAAAACGCTGTTTTCAACTATTCAAACTGACAAATTCATGTTTCATCCGTGCGGAACGGCGATTTATGAGAAATGATGATAAAATTGCTGTTTTAAACTTGCAAAAACATAGAAAAACGCTGTTTTCAACTATTCAAACTAATAAATTCATGTTTCTTTCGTGCGAAACGGCGATTTATGAGAAATGACGATAAAATTGCTGTTTTAAACTTGCAAAAACATAGAAAAACGCTGTTTTTTACTATTCAAACTGACAAATTCATGTTTCTTCCGTGCGAAACGGCGATTTATGAGAAATGACGATAAAATTGCTGTTTTAAACTCGCAAAAACATAGAAAAACGCTGTTTTCAACTATATAAACTGACAAATTCATGTTTCTTTCTTGCGAAACGGCGATTTATGAGAAATGACGATAAAATTGCTGTTTTAAACTTGCAAAAACATAGAAAAACGCTATTTTTAACAACTCAAACTGATAAATTGATGTTTCTTTCGTGCGAAACGGCGATTTATGAGAAATGACGATAAAATAGTTTTTTAAACTTGCAAAAACATAGAAAAACGCTGTTTTCAACTATTCAAACTGATAAATTCATGTTTCTTTCGTGCGAAACGGCGATTTATGAGAAATGACGATAAAATTGCTGTTTTAAACTTGCAAAAACATAGAAAAACCCTGTTTTTTACTATTCAAACTGACAAATTCATGTTTCTTCCGTGCGAAACGGCGATTTATGAGAAATGACGATAAAATTGCTGTTTTAAACTCGCAAAAACATAGAAAAACGCTGTTTTCAACTATTTAAACTGACAAATTCATGTTTCTTTCGTGCGAAGCGGCGATTTATGAGAAATGACGATAAAATTGCTGTTTTAAACTTGCAAAAACATAGAAAAACGCTGTTTTTTACTATTTAAACTGATAAATTCAGGTTTCTTTCGTGCGAAACGGCGATTTATGAGAAATGACGATAAAATTGCTGTTTTAAACTTGCAAACACATAGAAAAACGCTGTTTTGAACTATTAAAACTGACAAATTCATGTTTCTTTCGTGCGAAACGGCGATTTATGAGAAATGACGATACAATTGTTGTTTTAAACTTGCAAAAACATAGAAAAACGCTGTTTTGAACTATTCAAACTGACAAATTCTTATTTCTTTCGTGCGAAACGGCGATTTATGAGAAATGACGATAAAATTGCTGTTTTAAACTTGCAAAAACATAGAAAAACGCTGTTTTGAACTATTCAAACTGACAAATTCATGTTTCTTTCGTGCGAAGCGGCGATTTATGAGTAATGACGATAAAATTGCTGTTTTAAACTTGCAAAAACATTGAAAAACGCTGTTTTTAACTATTCAAACTGATAAATTCAGGTTTCTTTCGTGCGAAACGCCGATTTATGAGAAATGACGATAAAATTGCTGTTTTAAACTTGCAGAAACATAGAAAAACGCTGTTTTTTACTATTAAAACTGACTAATTCATGTTTCTTACGTTCGAAATGGTGGATTTTTGTGAAATCACGATAAAATTGCTGTTTTAAACTTGCAAAAACATAGAAAAACGCTGTTTTCAACTTTTCAAACTGACAAATTCATGTTTCTTCCGTGCGAAACGGCGATTTATAAGAAATGACGATAAAATTGCTGTTTTAAACTTGCAAAAACATAGAAAAACGCTATTTTCAACTACTCAAACTGATAAATTCATGTTTCTTTCGTGCGTAACGGTGATTTATGAAAAAAAACGATATAATTGCTGTTTTAAACTTGCAAAAACATAGAAAAACGCTGTTTTCAACTATTCAAACTGATAAATTCATGTTTCTTACGTTCGAAACGGTGGATTTTTGTGAAATCACGATAAAATTGCTGTTTTAAACTTGCAAAAACATAGAAAAACGCTGTTTTCAACTATTCAAACTGACAAATTCATGTTTCATCCGTGCGGAACGGCGATTTATGAGAAATGATGATAAAATTGCTGTTTTAAACTTGCAAAAACATAGAAAAACGCTGTTTTCAACTATTCAAACTAATTAATTCATGTTTCTTTCGTGCGAAACGGCGATTTATGAGAAATGACGATAAAATTGCTGTTTTAAACTTGCAAAAACATAGAAAAACGCTGTTTTTTACTATTCAAACTGACAAATTCATGTTTCTTCCGTGCGAAACGGCGATTTATGAGAAATGACGATAAAATTGCTGTTTTAAACTCGCAAAAACATAGAAAAACGCTGTTTTCAACTATATAAACTGACAAATTCATGTTTCTTTCTTGCGAAACGGCGATTTATGAGAAATGACGATAAAATTGCTGTTTTAAACTTGCAAAAACATAGAAAAACGCTATTTTTAACAACTCAAACTGATAAATTGATGTTTCTTTCGTGCGAAACGGCGATTTATGAGAAATGACGATACAATTGTTGTTTTAAACTTGCAAAAACATAGAAAAACGCTGTTTTGAACTATTCAAACTGACAAATTCTTAATTCTTTCGTGCGAAACGGCGATTTATGAGAAATGACGATAAAATTGCTGTTTTAAACTTGCAAAAACATAGAAAAACGCTGTTTTGAACTATTCAAACTGACAAATTCATGTTTCTTTCGTGCGAAGCGGCGATTTATGAGTAATGACGATAAAATTGCTGTTTTAAACTTGCAAAAACATTGAAAAACGCTGTTTTTAACTATTCAACTGATAAATTCAGGTTTCTTTCGTGCGAAACGCCGATTTATGAGAAATGACGATAAAATTGCTGTTTTAAACTTGCAGAAACATAGAAAAACGCTGTTTTTTACTATTCAAACTGACTAATTCATGTTTCTTACGTTCGAAATGGTGGATTTTTGTGAAATCACGATAAAATTGCTGTTTTTAACTTGCAAAAACATAGAAAAACGCTGTTTTCAACTTTTCAAACTGACAAATTCATGTTTCTTCCGTGCGAAACGGCGATTTATAAGAAATGACGATAAAATTGCTGTTTTAAACTTGCAAAAACATAGAAAAACGCTATTTTCAACTACTCAAACTGATAAATTCATGTTTCTTTCGTGCGTAACGGCGATTTATGAAAAAAAACGATATAATTGCTGTTTTAAACTTGCAAAAACATAGAAAAACGCTGTTTTCAACTATTCAAACTGATAAATTCATGTTTCTTACGTTCGAAACGGTGGATTTTTGTGAAATCACGATAAAATTGCTGTTTTAAACTTGCAAAAACATAGAAAAACGCTGTTTTCAACTATTCAAACTGACAAATTCATGTTTCATCCGTGCGGAACGGCGATTTATGAGAAATGATGATAAAATTGCTGTTTTAAACTTGCAAAAACATAGAAAAACGCTGTTTTCAACTATTCAAACTAATAAATTCATGTTTCTTTCGTGCGAAACGGCGATTTATGAGAAATGACGATAAAATTGCTGTTTTAAACTTGCAAAAACATAGAAAAACGCTGTTTTTTACTATTCAAACTGACAAATTCATGTTTCTTCCGTGCGAAACGGCGATTTATGAGAAATGACGATAAAATTGCTGTTTTAAACTCGCAAAAACATAGAAAAACGCTGTTTTCAACTATATAAACTGACAAATTCATGTTTCTTTCTTGCGAAACGGCGATTTATGAGAAATGACGATAAAATTGCTGTTTTAAACTTGCAAAAACATAGAAAAACGCTATTTTTAACAACTCAAACTGATAAATTGATGTTTCTTTCGTGCGAAACGGCGATTTATGAGAAATGACGATAAAATAGTTTTTTAAACTTGCAAAAACATAGAAAAACGCTGTTTTCAACTATTTAAACTGATAAATTCATGTTTCTTTCGTGCGAAACGGCGATTTATGAGAAATGACGATAAAATTGCTGTTTTAAACTTGCAAAAACATAGAAAAACGCTGTTGTTTACTATTCAAACTGACAAATTCATGTTTCTTCCGTGCGAAACGGCGATTTATGAGAAATGACGATAAAATTGCTGTTTTAAACTCGCAAAAACATAGAAAAACGCTGTTTTCAACTATTTAAACTGACAAATTCATGTTTCTTTCGTGCGAAGCGGCGATTTATGAGAAATGACGATAAAATTGCTGTTTTAAACTTGCAAAAACATAGAAAAACGCTGTTTTTTACTATTCAAACTGATAAATTCAGGTTTCTTTCGTGCGAAACGGCGATTTATGAGAAATGACGATAAAATTGCTGTTTTAAACTTGCAAAAACATAGAAAAACGCTGTTTTGAACTATTAAATCTGACAAATTCATGTTTCTTTCGTGCGAAACGGCGATTTATGAGAAATGACGATACAATTGTTGTTTTAAACTTGCAAAAACATAGAAAAACGCTGTTTTGAACTATTCAAACTGACAAATTCTTGTTTCTTTCGTGCGAAACGGCGATTTATGAGAAATGACGATAAAATTGCTGTTTTAAACTTGCAAAAACATAGAAAAACGCTGTTTTGAACTATTCAAACTTATAAATTCACGTTTCTTACGTTCGAAACCGTGTATTTTTGTGAAATCACGATAAAATTGCTGTTTTAAACTTGCAAAAACCTAGAAAAACGCTATTTTCAACTACTCAAACTGATAAATTCATGATCTTTCGTGCGTAACGGTGATTTATGAGAAATGACGATAAAATTACTGTTTTAAACTTGCAAAAACAAGAAAAACGCTGTTTTAAAATATTCAAACTGATAAATTCATGTTTCTTTAGTTCGAAAAAGTGGATTTTTGTGAAATCACGATGAAACTGCTGTTTTAAACTAGCAAAACCAAGAAAACGCTGTATTCAACAATCTAAACTGACGTATTTAAAATACTGTTTTAAACTTGCAAAAACATAGTAAACGCTGTTTTGAACTATCGAAACTGACAAATTCAGTTTTGTGGTTTGGGGCTCGAGGTTTGAGGTTTGGGTTGAGGTTTGGGGTTTGAGGTTTGGGGTTTGGGGTTCGAGTTTTGGGGTTTGGGGTTGAGGTTTGGGGTTTGAGGTTTGGGGTTCGCGGTTTGAGGTTTGGGGTTGGGGTTCGGTGTTTGAGGTTTGGGGTTTGGGGTTCGAGGTTTGAGGTTTGGGGTTCGCGGTTTGAGGTTTGGGGTAGAGGTTTGGGGTTTGAGGTTTAGGGTTTGAGGTTTGGGGTTGGGGGTTCGAGTTTTGGGGTTTGGGGTTGAGGTTTGGGGTTGAGGTTTGGGGTTGAGGTTTGGGGTTGAGGTTTGGGGTTGAGGTTTGGGGTTGAGGTTTGGGGTTGAGGTTTGGGGTTGAGGTTTGGGGTTGAGGTTTGGGGTTGAGGTTTGGGGTTGAGGTTTGTGGTTGAGGTTTGGGGTTTGAGGTTAGAGATTTAGGGTTCGAAGTTTGAGGTTTGGGGTTTGAGGTTTGGGGTTGGGGATTCGAGTTTTGGGGTTTGGGGTTGAGGTTTGGGGTTGAGGTTTGGGGTTGAGGTTTGCGGTTGAGGTTTGGGGTTGAGGTTTGGGGTTGAGGTTTGGGGTTGAGGTTTGGGGTTGAGGTTTGGGGTTTGAGGTTAGGGATTTGGGGTTCGAAGTTTGAGGTTTGGGGTTCGAGGTTTGAGGTTTTGGGTTGAGGGTTGGGGTTTGAGTTTGGGAATTGGGGTTCGAGTTTTTAGGTTTGGTGTTTGTGGTGTTTGGATTGGGTGAAATGTTTCTTTCGTGCGAAACGGCGAATTATGAGATTCAAATTGCTGTTTTAAACTTGTAAAAACATAAAAAACGCTGTTTTCAACTAATCAAACTGATAAATTTCTTTTGTTGGAAACTGCGGATTTTTGTGAAATCACGATAAAACTCTGTTTTCAACTATTCTTCTTCTTCTTCTTCGATGACTCTACAGCCCAAATTGAGCCTTGGCCTCCTTTAGTTTTTGCCTCCATTCTTTTCTATCCCGTGCCGCTCTCTTCCACAACCGGATCCCCAGCATGTTTCGGGCATCTGCGGCTATTTCATCTCCCCATCGTGTTCGTGGTCTTCCAACCGGTCTTTTTCCATACATTTTGCTACTCCATGCTCTCTTCGGAATTCTACTGTCGTCCATCCTTGCTACATGTCCGGCCCATCTTAATCTCTGAAGCTTGACGAATTCTGTTATTGGTGGTTCCTTATATATCTGAGGCAGCGCTGTTTTCAACTATTCAAACAGATAAATTCATGTTTCTTTCCTTCGAAACGGTGGATTTTTGTGAAATCACGATAAAACTGCTGTTTTAAATTAGCAAAATACGCTGTTTTCAACAATCTAAACTGACGTATTTAAAATGCTGTTTTAAACTTGCAAAAACATAGAAAACGCTGTTTTGAACTATCCAAACTGACAAATTCATGTTTCTTCCGTGCGAAACGGCGATTTATGAGAAATGACGATAAAATTGCTGTTTTAAACTTGCAAAAACATAGAAAAACGCTGTTTTCAACTATTCAAACTGATAAATTCATGTATCTTTCGTGCGAAACGGCGATTTATGAGAAATGACGATAAAATTGCTGTTTTAAACTTGCAAAAACATAGAAAAACGCTGTTTTGAACTATTCAAACTGACAAATTCATGTTTCTTTCGGGCGAAACGGCGATTAATGAGAAATGACGATACAATTGCTGTATTAAACTTGCAAAAACATAGAAAAACGCTGTTTTGAACTATTCAAACTGACAAATTCATGTTTCTTTCGTGCGAAACGGCGATTTATGAAAAATGACGATAAAATTGCTGTTTTAAACTGGCAAAAACATAGAAAAACGCTGTTTTCAACTATTCAAACTGACAAATTCATGTTTCTTCAGTGCGAAACGGCGATTTATGAGAAATGACGGTAAAATTGCTGTTTTAAACTCGCAAAAACATAGAAAAACGCTGTTTTCAACTATTCAAACTGATAAATTCATGTTTCTTACGTTCGAAACGGTGGATTTTTGTGAAATCACGATAAAATTGCTGTTTTAAACTTGCAAAAACATAGAAAAACGCTGTTTTCAACTTTTCAAACTGACAAATTCATGTTACCTCCGTGCGAAACGGCGATTTATGAGAAATGACGATAAAATTGCTGTTTTAAACTTGCAAAAACATAGAAAAACGCTGTTTTTTACTATTCAAACTGACAAATTCATGTTTCTTTCGTGCGAAACGGCGATTTATGAGAAATGACGATAAAATTGCTGTTTTAAACTGGCAAAAACATAGAAAAACGCTGTTTTCAACTATTCAAACTGATAAATTTATGTTTCTTACGTTCGAAACGGTGGATTTTTATGAAATCACGATAAAATTGCTGTTTTAAACTTGCAAAAACATAGAAAAACGCTGTTTTCAACTTTTCAAACTGACAAATTTATGTTTCTTCCGTGCGAAACGGCGATTTATGAAAAATGACGATAAAATTGCTGTTTTAAACTTGCAAAAACATAGAAAAACGCTGTTTTCAACTATTCAAACTGATAAATTCATGTATCTTTCGTGCGAAACGGCGATTTATGAGAAATGACGATAAAATTGCTGTTTTAAACTTGCAAAAACATAGAAAAACGCTGTTTTTTACTATTCAAACTGACAAATTCATGTTTCTTCAGTGCGAAACGGCGATTTATGAGAAATGACGGTAAAATTGCTGTTTTAAACTCGCAAAAACATAGAAAAACGCTGTTTTCAACTATTCAAACTGATAAATTCATGTTTCTTACGTTCGAAACGGTGGATTTTTGTGAAATCACGATAAAATTGCTGTTTTAAACTTGCAAAAACATAGAAAAACGCTGTTTTCAACTTTTCAAACTGACAAATTCATGTTTCCTCCGTGCGAAACGGCGATTTATGAGAAATGACGATAAAATTGCTGTTTTAAACTTGCAAAAACATAGAAAAACGCTGTTTTCAACTTTCAAACTGATAAATTCATGTTTCTTTCGTGCGAAACGGCGATTTATGAGAAATGACGATAAAATTGCTGTTTTAAACTTGCAAAAACATAGAAAAACGCTGTTTTTTACTATTCAAACTGACAAATTCATATTTCTTCCGTGCGAAACGGCGATTTATGAGAAATGACGATAAAATTGCTGTTTTAAACTCGCAAAAACATAGAAAAACGCTGTTTTCAACTATTTAAACTGACAAATTCATGTTTCTTTCGTGCGAAGCGGCGATTTATGAGAAATGACGATAAAATTGCTGTTTTAAACTTGCAAAAACATAGAAAAACGCTGTTTTCAACTTTTCAAACTGACAAATTCATGTTTCCTCCGTGCGAAACGGCGATTTATGAGAAATGACGATAAAATTGCTGTTTTAAACTTGCAAAAACATAGAAAAACGCTGTTTTCAACTTTCAAACTGATAAATTCATGTTTCTTTCGTGCGAAACGGCGATTTATGAGAAATGACGATAAAATTGCTGTTTTAAACTTGCAAAAACCTAGAAAAACGCTGTTTTTTACTATTCAAACTGACAAATTCATGTTTCTTCCGTGCGAAACGGCGATTTATGAAAAATGACGATAAAATTGCTGTTTTAAACTCGCAAAAACATAGAAAAACGCTGTTTTCAACTATTTAAACTGACAAATTCATGTTTCTTTCGTGCGAAGCGGCGATTTATGAGAAATGACGATAAAATTGCTGTTTTAAACTTGCAAAAACATAGAAAAACGCTGTTTTTTACTATTTAAACTGATAAATTCAGGTTTCTTTCGTGCGAAACGGCGATTTATGAGAAATGACGATAAAATTGCTGTTTTAAACTTGCAAACACATAGAAAAACGCTGTTTTGAACTATTAAAACTGACAAATTCATGTTTCTTTCGTGCGAAACGGCGATTTATGAGAAATGACGATACAATTGTTGTTTTAAACTTGCAAAAACATAGAAAAACGCTGTTTTGAACTATTCAAACTGACAAATTCTTGTTTCTTTCGTGCGAAACGGCGATTTATGAGAAATGACGATAAAATTGCTGTTTTAAACTTGCAAAAACATAGAAAAACGCTGTTTTGAACTATTCAAACTGACAAATTCATGTTTCTTTCGTGCGAAGCGGCGATTTATGAGTAATGACGATAAAATTGCTGTTTTAAACTTGCAAAAACATTGAAAAACGCTGTTTTTACTATTCAAACTGATAAATTCAGGTTTCTTTCGTGCGAAACGCCGATTTTTGAGAAATGACGATAAAATTGCTGTTTTAAACTTGCAGAAACATAGAAAAACGCTGTTTTTTACTATTCAAACTGACTAATTCATGTTTCTTACGTTCGAAATGATGGATTTTTGTGAAATCACGATAAAATTGCTGTTTTAAACTTGCAAAAACATAGAAAAACGCTGTTTTCAACTTTTCAAACTGACAAATTCATGTTTCTTCCGTGCGAAACGGCGATTTATAAGAAATGACGATAAAATTGCTGTTTTAAACTTGCAAAAACATAGAAAAACGCTATTTTCAACTACTCAAACTGATAAATTCATGTTTCTTTCGTGCGTAACGGCGATTTATGAAAAAAAACGATAAAATTGCTGTTTTAAACTTGCAAAAACATAGAAAAACGCTGTTTTGAACTATTCAAACTGACAAATTCATGTTTCTTTCTTGCGAAACGGCGATTTATAAGAAATGACGATAAAATTGCTGTTTTAAACATGCAAAAACATAGAAAAACGCTATTTTCAACTATTCAAACTGATAAATTCACGTTTCTTACGTTCGAAACCGTGTATTTTTGTGAAATCACGATAAAATTGCTGTTTTAAACTTGCAAAAACATAGAAAAACGCTGTTTTCAACTTTCAAACTGATAAATTCATGATCTTTCGTGCGTAACGGTGATTTATGAGAAATGACGATAAAATTACTGTTTTAAACTTGCAAAAACAAGAAAAACGCTGTTTTAAAATATTCAAACTGATAAATTCATGTTTCTTTAGTTCGAAACGGTGGATTTTTGTGAAATCACGATGAAACTGCTGTTTTAAACTAGCAAAACCAAGAAAACGCTGTATTCTACAATCTAAACTGACGTATTTAAAATGCTGTTTTAAACTTGCAAAAACATAGTAAACGCTGTTTTGAACTATCGAAACTGACAAATTCAATTTTGTGGTTTGGGGCTCGAGGTTTGAGGTTTGGGTTGAGGTTTGGGGTTTGAGGTTTGGGGTTTGGGGTTCGAGTTTTGGGGTTTGGGGTTGAGGTTTGGGGTTTGAGGTTTGGGGTTCGCGGTTTGAGGTTTGGGGTTGGGGTTCGGTGTTTGAGGTTTGGGGTTTGGGGTTCGAGGTTTGAGGTTTGGGGTTCGAGGTTTGAGGTTTGGGGTAGAGGTTTGGGGTTTGAGGTTTGGGGTTTGAGGTTTGGGGTTGGGGGTTCGAGTTTTGGGGTTTGGGGTTGAGGTTTGGGGTTGAGGTTTGGGGTTGAGGTTTGGGGTTGAGGTTTGGGGTTGAGGTTTGGGGTTGAGGTTTGGGGTTGAGGTTTGGGGTTGAGGTTTGTGGTTGAGGTTTGGGGTTTGAGGTTAGAGATTTAGGGTTCGAAGTTTGAGGTTTGGGGTTTGAGGTTTGGGGTTTGAGGTTTGGGGTTGGGGATTCGAGTTTTGGGGTTTGGGGTTGAGGTTTGGGGTTGAGGTTTGGGGTTGAGGTTTGCGGTTGAGGTTTGGGGTTGAGGTTTGGGGTTGAGGTTTGGGGTTGAGGTTTGGGGTTGAGGTTTGGGGTTTGAGGTTATGGATTTGGGGTTTGAAGTTTGAGGTTTGGGGTTCGAGGTTTGAGGTTTTGGGTTGAGGGTTGGGGTTTGAGTTTGGGAATTGGGGTTGGAGTTTTTAGGTTTGGTGTTTGTGGTGTTTGGATTGGGTGAAATGTTTCTTTCGTGCGAAACGGCGAATTATGAGATTCAAATTGCTGTTTTAAACTTGTAAAAACATAAAAAACGCTGTTTTCAACTAATCAAACTGATAAATTTCTTTTGTTGGAAACTGCGGATTTTTGTGAAATCACGATAAAACTCTGTTTTCAACTATTCTTCTTCTTCTTCTTCGATGGCTCTACAGCCCAAATTGAGCCTTGGCCTCCTTTAGTTTTTGCCTCCATTCTTTTCTATCCCGTGCCGCTCTCTTCCACAACCGGATCCCCAGCATGTTTCGGGCATCTGCGGCTATTTCATCTCCCCATCGTGTTCGTGGTCTTCCAACCGGTCTTTTTCCATACATTTTGCTACTCCATGCTCTCTTCGGAATTCTACTGTCGTCCATCCTTGCTACATGTCCGGCCCATCTTAATCTCTGAAGCTTGACGAATTCTGTTATTGGGGGTTCCTTATATATCTGAGGCAGCGCTGTTTTCAACTATTCAAACAGATAAATTCATGTTTCTTTCCTTCGAAACGGTGGATTTTTGTGAAATCACGATAAAACTGCTGTTTTAAATTAGCAAAATACTCTGTTTTCAACAATCTAAACTGACGTATTTAAAATGCTGTTTTAAACTTGCAAAAACATAGAAAACGCTGTTTTGAACTATCCAAACTGACAAATTCATGTTTCTTCCGTGCGAAACGGCGATTTATGAGAAATGACGATAAAATTGCTGTTTTAAACTTGCAAAAACATAGAAAAACGCTGTTTTCAACTATTCAAACTGATAAATTCATGTTTCTTTCCTGCGAAACGGCGATTTATGAGAAATGACGATAAAATTGCTGTTTTAAACTTGCAAAAACATAGAAAAACGCTGTTTTGAACTATTCAAACTGACAAATTCATGTTTCTTTCGTGCGAAACGGCGATTAATGAGAAATGACGATACAATTGCTGTATTAAACTTGCAAAAACATAGAAAAACGCTGTTTTGAACTATTCAAACTGACAAATTCATGTTTCTTTCGTGCGAAACGGCGATTTATGAAAAATGACGATAAAATTGCTGTTTTAAACTGGCAAAAACATAGAAAAACGCTGTTTTCAACTATTCAAACTGATAAATTTATGTTTCTTACGTTCGAAACGGTGGATTTTTATGAAATCACGATAAAATTGCTGTTTTAAACTTGCAAAAACATAGAAAAACGCTGTTTTCAACTTTTCAAACTGACAAATTTATGTTTCTTCCGTGCGAAACGGCGATTTATGAGAAATGACGATAAAATTGCTGTTTTAAACTTGCAAAAACATATAAAAACGCTATTTTCAACTACTCAAACTGATAAATTCATGTTTTTTCCTGCGTAACGGCGATTTATGAAAAACTACGATAAAATTGCTGTTTTAAACTGGCAAAAACATAGAAAAACGCTGTTTTCAACTTTCAAACTGATAAATTCATGTTTCTTTCGTGCGAAACGGCGATTTATGAGAAATGTCGATAAAATTGCTGTTTTAAACTTGCAGAAACATAGAAAAACGCTGTTTTCAACTATTCAAGTTGATAAATTCATGTTTCTTTCCTGCGAAACGGCGATTTATGAGAAATGACGATAAAATTGCTGTTTTAAACTTGCAAAAACATAGAAAAACGCTGTTTTGAACTATTCAAACTGACAAATTCATGTTTCTTTCGTGCGAAACGGCGATTTATGAGAAATGACGATAAAATTGCTGTTTTAAACTTGCAAAAACATAGAAAAACGCTGTTTTCAACTATTCAAACTGATAAATTCATGTTTCTTTCCTGCGAAACGGCGATTTATGAGAAATGACGATAAAATTGCTGTTTTAAACTTGCAAAAACATAGAAAAACGCTGTTTTGAACTATTCAAACTGACAAATTCATGTTTCTTTCGTGCGAAACGGCGATTAATGAGAAATGACGATACAATTGCTGTATTAAACTTGCAAAAACATAGAAAAACGCTGTTTTGAACTATTCAAACTGACAAATTCATGTTTCTTTCGTGCGAAACGGCGATTTATGAAAAATGACGATAAAATTGCTGTTTTAAACAGGCAAAAACATAGAAAAACGGTGTTTTTAACTATTCAAACTGATAAATTTATGTTTCTTACCTTCGAAACGGTGGATTTTTATGAAATCACGATAAAATTGCTGTTTTAAACTTGCAAAAACATAGAAAAACGCTGTTTTCAACTTTTCAAACTGACAAATTCATGTTTCTTCCGTGCGAAACGGGGATTTATGAAAAATGACGATAAAATTGCTGTATTAAACTTGCAAAAACATAGAAAAACGCTATTTTCAACTACTCAAACTGATAAATTCATGTTTTTTTCGTGCGTAACGGCGATTTATGAAAAACTACGATAAAATTGCTGTTTTAAACTGGCAAAAACATAGAAAAACGCTGTTTTCAACTTTCAAACTGATAAATTCATGTTTCTTTCGTGCGAAACGGCGATTTATTAGAAATGTCGATAAAATTGCTGTTTTAAACTTGCAGAAACATAGAAAAACGCTGTTTTCAACTATTCAAACTGATAAATTCATGTTTCTTCCGTGCGAAACGGCGATTTATGAGAAATGACGATAAAATTGCTGTTTTAAACTTGAAAAAACATAGAAAAACGCTGTTTTCAACTATTCAAACTGACATATTCATGTTTCTTCCGTGCGAAACGGCGATTTATGAGAAATGACGTTAAAATTGCTGTTTTAAACTTGCAAAAACATAGAAAAACGCTGTTTTCAACTATTCAAACTGATAAATTCATGTATATTTCGTGCGAAACGGCGATTTATGAGAAATGACGATAAAATTGCTGTTTTAAACTTGCAAAAACATAGAAAAACGCTGTTTTTTACTATTCAAACTGACAAATTCATGTTTCTTCAGTGCGAAACGGCGATTTATGAGAAATGACGATAAAATTGCTGTTTTAAACTCGCAAAAACATAGAAAAACGCTGTTTTCAACTATTCAAACTGATAAATTCATGTTTCTTACGTTCGAAACGGTGGATTTTTGTGAAATCACGATAAAATTGCTGTTTTAAACTTGCAAAAACATAGAAAAACGCTGTTTTCAACTTTTCAAACTGACAAATTCATGTTTCATCCGTGCGAAACGGCGATTTATGAGAAATGACGATAAAATTGCTTTTTTAAACTTGCAAAAACATAGAAAAACGCTATTTTCAACTACTCAAACTGATAAATTCATGTTTCTTTCGTGCATAACGGCGATTTATGAAAAACAACTATAAAATTGCTGTTTTAAACTTGCAAAAACATAGAAAAACGCTGTTTTCAACTTTCAAACTGATAAATTCATGTTTCTTTCGTACGAAACGGCGATTTATGAGAAATGACGATAAAATTGCTGTTTTAAACTTGCGGGAACATAGAAAAACGCTGTTTTCAACTATTCAAACTGATAAATTCATGTTTCTTTCGTGCGAAACGGCGATTTATGAGAAATGACGATAAAATTGCTGTTTTAAACTTGCAAAAACATAGAAAAACGCTGTTTTCAACTATTCAAACTGACAAATTCATGTTTCCTCCGTGCGAAACGGCGATTTATGAGAAATGACGATAAAATTGCTGTTTTAAACTTGCAAAAACATAGAAAAACGCTGTTTTCAACTATTCAAACTGATAAATTCATGTTTCTTTCGAGCGAAACGGCGATTTTTGAGAAATGACGATAAAATTGCTGTTTCAAACTTGCAAAAACATAGAAAAACGCTATTTTTAACAACTCAAACTGATAAATTCATGTTTCTTTCGTGAGAAACGGCGATATAAGAGAAATGACGATAAAATTGCTGTTTTAAACTTGCAAAAACATATAAAAACGCTGTTTTCAACTATTCAAACAGATAAATTCATGTTTCTTTCCTTCGAAACGATGGATTTTTGTGAAATCACGATAAAACTCCTTTTTTTTTTAAACTAGCAAAATACGCTGTTTTCAACAATCTAAACTGACGTATTTAAAATGCTGTTTTAAACTTGCAAGAACATAGAAAACGCTGTTTTCAACTATTAAAACTGATAAATTCATGTTTCTTTCGTGCGAAACGGCGATTTATGAGAAATGACGATAAAATTGCTGTTTTAAACTTGCAAAAACATAGAAAAACGCTGTTTTCAACTATTCAAACTGATAAATTCATGTTTCTTTCGTGTGAAACGGCGATTTATGAGAAATGACGACAAAATTGCTGTCTTAAACTTGCAAAAACATAGAAAAACGCTGTTTTGGACTATTCAAACTGACAAATTCATGTTTCTTTCGTGTGAAACGGCGATTTATGAGAAATGACGATAAAATTGCTGTTTTAAACTTGCAGAAACATAGAAAAACGCTGTTTTCAACTATTCAAACTGATAAATTCATGTTTCTTTCGTGCGAAACGGCGATTTATGAGAAATGACGATAAAATTGCTGTTTTAAACTTGCAAAAACATAGAAAAACGTTGTTTTTTACTATTCAAACTGACAAATTCATGTTTCTTCAGTGCGAAACGGCGATTTATGAGAAATGACGATAAAATTGCTGTTTTAAACTCGCAAAAACATAGAAAAACGCTGTTTTCAACTATTCAAACTGCTACACTTCTTTCGTCGCCTTGGCTGCCGCGGCTAGCTTGAACAGTGGAGACGGCAAGCTATCAAAATAATTTTTATAGGGCGCCAGCTGGCCATGCAGCTGACGAAAACGAACCTCTGGAGACTGGCCAACAATTCTCCAGAGTGGCCAAGGGACGTAGCGATCTGTCGAAGGCAGTAGTAAAGGGGGTAGCAACGAATAACAACTCCAAAATATGCTAATGATGAGTGTATTGCGGCGTAAAGAACGTATTTACAATTGCGTATAAAAATATTATCGTCCGAGTTAGGACTGCTCTGATCGGCGTGGACTAAATCGAGTTGTGGTTGAATTACTTCGCGCGGCTCGATGACGCAGTGACAGTCGGGGTACAAACTCAAAAAGGTGTTTAAAGCGCTCAACAGGATCACGGTGGTTTCGTTGGTCGACCAAAGATACACGTGACGCGCGTAAGTAGACTCGGTGGACCCAACCGCCGGAGACGTACGTCGTGCCACGGAACAATAAGCGCTAAACAGCACGCAAGTGTTACATTCGCGACGATCAGACCGAATCGTAATCGGTTGATAAATGCTGACGACAATAAGCAGTTTACACAAGATGTAAATATCGACCGCGTAACAATGATAACACGTAAGTATTGATGATATAGATAACAAATCAACTTTTAGCATAACATAAATATAACCATAAATAATAAAACAAATGAATGGCTTAGCTGTGGCCCAGGGGGGGGTTGCGGGGTTCCTTCCTCACTGCTGTCCAATGTGGCTATCTCTCGTCCGAGATGGAACGGCGCAGGCGTAGCGTGACGCGTTGGATCGCAATCGCGCCAAATCCAGTGGCGGCGACTTCCCGTTTCGCGACGCACAGCAAACCAATGTGGGAATGGACGGTGGTACTCCACGTTCCACGATGCTCCGTATTCACAAGTCAACGCAGACTTGGAGATGATTCCAGGTTCCCAAAATACGGAGTACGATACTCCCGTAAATGTTTCCAATAATAACGGAACAGCGGACTAACTTGGTCCCAGTAATACCAATCCCAATGGTGAAACAAAACCGTAAAACGTAAACGTGAAACGTTAAAGTGCAACGTAAAAGTGCAACGTAAACGTAAACGTAAAACCTAAAAAGTAAAAGCCTAAAAAGGAAGTTTGTGATCAGACTCATAGCAAGGTACGTACGCCACTGACTATTTATTCAACTACGTGGCAATGTGTTATACTTTGATAAAAACAGAACAATGAAATTACTATTGACTCTAATTTATGTGACTGACTCTACGTTAAACTAATTGACTTTATTTTAATTAGGAAGCTGCAAAATTAGATTATCACGTGAATATTTACCTGAGATGTAGGACGGCTTAAAAGTATGAGAGTTTGAGATCTATAAATCCGGCTAACGGCCGCAGAATATAACAATTCCAAAATGGTTTAAATTACCAATAATCCAGATACTAATCTGATACAATTCTATACTGAATTTCTTCACACAAAAAAAGGTAACACAACCAGATCTCTTCCAAAACTCAGTAACGACTCTTCTAACGTGAAAAATCCTTTTTACAGGTCAAAGCAAGGAAAAATTAAACTAACTGCAACAAGTACCTTAGCGATGCGCACCTGCCAGTAAGCCGAAATCACAGCTTCCGACGACCAGAGCTACACCGTCGCGTAGTAGGTGGTGCACTCAAAAGGCGAAACAAAAATACAAGCAAAATAATTAGAACTAAACCGTAACAAACTCTCCCCTCACCACGTAAGGAAATTTTCCCGAAAATTTCCGATGAGAACTATTACAAAAGAAAATAATAAGACCGTAAGAGAAGTAAGGAACAAATGAAGTTGAAAATCAAAATCGCGATCCGCTAATCGTTTTCTGAATCTCCAGCTGTTTCAGGATGAACCTTCAGATCCTTGACGTTCCAATTCCCTTGAAGCACGGTGCCCTTCATGTCCTTCAGGATGTATGTGTCTGTCGAGATACGCTTGTGCACCATAAACGGACCGATGTACTTCGCCGCCAGCTTTGCCGTGTAGTACTTCGATGCATCCGATAAGACGTAATTCTTACGCCACACAAGCTGGTTCGGATACAAGTTTACGTCACGGTGTCGCAGATCGTAACGAGCTTTGGTCTTGGTGTATGATGCTTGTAATCGTTTGCGGATGTCACGATAAAGCTGCGCAAAACAACACGACCGCTCTAACTGCTTCCCACGATCCACGGGCTCCACAATCTCGTCGTCTGCTGCATTATGCCAATCTCCTGACAAGATCATATTGCGCCCAAAGTTGACGAAGTATGGAGTAACTCCGGTGACTTCATGGACGGCAGTGCGTACAGCACAACCTATCTGCGGTAAGTACTTGCTCCAAGTACGGTGATTCTCCGACACGTATGACACCAACATCGTTTTTAAAACCTTGTTCACCCTCTCCACAGGATTCGCCTGCGGGTGATACAGGGACGTGTATCGCGACTTCACCTGGTACTTCGATAAAAGGCGTGTGTACTCCAGCGCTCTAAACTGCGTGCCGTTGTCAGAAATGACAGCTCGAGGAACGCCGAAAACCAAAAACACATGTTCCTCTAGTGCCTTCACAATCGAGCTCGCTTTCGCCTGACGTAGTGGAAAGAACATCACGAACTTACTGAAGATATCGTAGACCGACAGAATCGACGTAAAACCCTGCTTAGACGGCGGAAGTGGACCAACTAAATCTATGCTAATCACCTCCCACGGCTTGGTGACAGTTGAGTGACCTCCCATGTGTCCAGGTGCTGCTTGCTGTACTGGCTTCGACTGCAGACAAACCACACAACTACGAACATACCTAGCAACGTCTGCCTTCATCTTCGGCCAGTAGTAGCGTTCTGCTAACCGATGGAACGTTTTAAATGCTCCCAAATGTCCACTTGTCGGCACGTCATGGCATTCCTTCATCAACTGTTTACGCCTCTCCTTCGGTACAATTTCTTTCCACTGCTCCTCATCCTCAACTAGTCCTAAATAACTACTCTTAACGAACTTACACAATTTCCCATCCCTAATACAATAATCCGGGTAAAGAAGCGGATTTTCTCTAACTAAATTAACCATTTTCTTAAACCAACTATCCTTACATTCGTCCACATTCACGCAATCTACAACAGGTACTGCACGAGACAAAGCATCGGGCACAACATGGTCTTTGCCCTTCCGATGTACAATTTTAAAATTGTATTGCTGCAACCTCACAGACCAACGAGCTAACCTGCCAGACGGATTCTCCAACTTGTGCAACCACAACAGAGAATAGTGATCGGTGATCGCCGTGAACTCTGTCCCCTCTAGATATGGTCTTAATTTCTCTATGGCCCACAGTAACGCTAATAACTCCTTCTCAGTCGTTGAGTAGTTGCGCTCCTGGCGGGTCAATGAGCGAGACAAATAGCAGACCACTTTCTCACCATCTTCATGCTGCTGGCTCAATACTGCGCCCAACCCAAAATCTGACGCATCTGTCTGCAGTGTGAATTCTCTGTTAAAATCAGGGCAAGTCAATATGGGAGCCGATACAAGGTGAGTTTTTATCTCCTCCCACGCTGCATCACAACTCTCATCCCATCTAAACGCACTGTTCTTCTTCAGGAGCCTAGTGAGCGGAGCGATGACTGTGGAGAAATGTGGCACAAAGCGGCGGTACCAAGAACTCATTCCAACTAACCGACGTACCTCAGAGACGGATCTAGGTATCGGAATGTCCAAGATAGCCTGTACCTTTTCTGGATCCACGTGTAGACCGCGCTGATTCACCACATACCCCAAGTATCGAAGCTCGTCCTTACAGAAGTGGCATTTCTCTCGTCCCAAAGTCAACTGTGCTCTCTTAAGTCGAGTGGCTACTTCCTCTAATATTTCCAGATGTTTGTCGAAGGTAGGTGTGACGATGATAATATCATCCAGATAAACGAACACGTACTGATCCAGATCTGAGCCGATAACAGAATTTATAAATCGTTGCCATACTGCAGGTGCACTGTGAAGTCCAAAAGGCATCCGCCTAAACTGATAAAGTCCTCGATTCGGTACCGTGAATGCCGTGTACTGTTTGGAGTCTTCAGCGACCGGAATTTGCCAATAGGCAGCCTTGATGTCCAATGATGTTAGATATTTGGCATCACGTAACTTATCTAGTGTATCTGACACGTACGGAATCGGGTAAGCATCTCGACGACTAACTTTATTCAGCTTACGGAAGTCAACACAAAATCTATACTTCCCATCCTTCTTAGGTACCAACAATATGGGCAACGACCATGGACTCTGGGATTTTTCCACTATTCCCTGCTCCAACATGGACGTCAACTCGGCATCTACGTGCTTCTGCATCGCTGGAGAGATCGGATAGTACCGTTGCTTGATCGGTTCGCTATCGGTAAAAATCTTCAGCTCTGTCCTATCTGTACACCCTATTTTGTCTTTCTCCATACCTTCGAACATCTTATCCACAACCTTGGCCAACCTGTGTTCCTGTTCCACCGACAAATTGCTGCGAGGGTGAATTGCATCTACCTGCACTACCGGTGACTCCGAAAATGTCCATTCACCACGCCGCAGATCAGGTACAATCCCCATAGCTTTCCAAAAATTCATCCCTAAAATCAACAAATGTGGAAGCTCTGGAACGACAAGTATTTCGATTACTCGAACTCGATCTCGTAGTCTAACTGGAACTGGAACTTCCGATACTTTCACAACGTTGGCCATTCGCGACAGTACAATGTGAGAACGATTTCTTTAGTTTTAGATTCAATTTACTCAGCACTTGCCAACCTAGCTTTCCTACAATCGTGCACGACGCGCCCGAATCCAACAATCCACGGAACGAATTTTCAAAAATAAAAACTTCCAGGTACGGACGTTCGTCACCTTCCGCATGAGCTAAAATAAAATCTAATCTAGCATTATTCACAGTGGTCGACGCTAATAATTCTCGATGGCGTAATCGACCGTTTACGTCATCTGTCTCCCGTTTCCCGAACACTGAGGGCAAGTATTGACGGTAAATCCTTCTTTTCCGCATTTAAAACAACGTCGTTTTCTAGGTGCTGGACATCTGTTGGCGAGATGACCCGTGTTATGGCAATTCCAACACGTGCGCGAGTCTCTACGTTCGCTATCGACGACATGAACACGAGCTGTAGCTGTTGATGCTCTCGATATGGACGGCGATTCTACGTATGCTAAATCCGGTTCGATTGACATATTTTTCCGAGGTGGAGGTGCGAAGTTTTCAATCGCTTCCCTACGTTGGTCAAGCTTTTTACACAACTTTTGTAACTCGCTAACTGACTTCACATCTATTAAAGCTAATTGAGTCTGATAAAATGGCAAAATGTTTCTCATTAACAAACTAACTTTGTATTCCTCAGAGAGCTTTGATTTTAACCTAGAAATTAATAACGTCATGCTAGCTACATATTCTCCAATTGTTTCATTTGGACCCTGCGTCCTGCGCCTAATTTCCTCAAACAATTTTTCTTCGTAGTTAATCGGTAAATATTCATCGCGTAACCCATCTACTAAATCTTCCCAAGTTCTAAACCGATTCCTATTTGCTCTAAACCACACTAACGCATTCCCTTCAAATAAATCGATCGCTGAGTCGATAAGTTGTGATTTTGTGATGTTACGCGCTAACCGTAATTCCTCGACGCGCTCTAAAAACGCATTGATAGAAGTTTGTTTCCTATCCCCACTAAATTTCAAATTCCATTTAACTACTGGTACCGGTTTCATTATTCGCCGCGATCTATCCTCAACAACAGCTTCCGCAACCGATTCTGAATCTGATCCCGAAACGCTAAGTTCCTCGAACGAAGTCTGAAGCGCTGGATCCATTAACGTTGACGAATGTTTAAGCCTTTTTACTTTGGACATAAGTTCAGATTCAAGCGTAACTAATTTCACGAATGTTTGAGAACGTATCTTCACCTCGTTGTTGTTCGTTGTCACGCTACGATTGACTCTGCCAACCGCATGTGCAAGTTTAGTTTCAACCTTCTTGAACGCTGGTGAGTCTTTCCCGTCTACAAGTGAACTAATTAAGCTAGTAATCTCTGTTGTCAGTTTCTTTATAGCTGTCATATCTTCTTCAAATTTATACGGATAGTCTGGCATAACGAAGCTGGCGTGCTTTTCCGCTTTCAGCACTGAACGCAGTGTCTGTCTCATCGCATCTACCGAACTTACATCCTCCACACCTCTACATTTCAACTCATACATCAATTCATCCTTCTCCAATCGATTCACTTCCATTCTGGACTCCATACTGACCAAAAATATCAACAAAAGAATGTAAGAATACAAAACTAATCTACCTGAAACTATCTAACCCAACCTTAAATCTACTACCAACTAAGAAAAACCCGTTGATATCCAACAGCCTAAATATTAACTTTAGCTAAACGAACTAGGAATTCTAAATCTCCCAAAATACTATCTAATTCGATTGTAAAACCGAGGTAAACAACGTCGATTGCTACCAACCCAACACCTTAACGGGTTGCAAATTTACTACTCGAGGGCTAATTTACTACGCGAAGGGCTAATTTACTACGCGCAGGGCTAATTTACTACGCGAAGGGCTAATTTACTACGCGAAGGGCTAATTTACTACGCGAAGGGCTAATTTACTACGCGAAGGGCTAATTTACTACGCGCAGGGCTAATTTACTACGCGAAGGGCTAATTTACTACGCGCAGGGCTAATTTACTACGCGAAGGCCCTGAAGTTGGGTGCCAATCTCTCTTGCTACACTTCTTTCGTCGCCTTGGCTGCCGCGGCTAGCTTGAACAGTGGAGACGGTCGTGCGGTCAATTGTGTGCAGCAAGCTATCAAAATAATTTTTATAGGGCGCCAGCTGGCCATGCAGCTGACGAAAACGAACCTCTGGAGACTGGCCAACAATTCTCCAGAGTGGCCAAGGGACGTAGCGATCTGTCGAAGGCAGTAGTAAAGGGGGTAGCAACGAATAACAACTCCAAAATATGCTAATGATGAGTGTATTGCGGCGTAAAGAACGTATTTACAATTGCGTATAAAAATATTATCGTCCGAGTTAGGACTGCTCTGATCGGCGTGGACTAAATCGAGTTGTGGTTGAATTACTTCGCGCGGCTCGATGACGCAGTGACAGTCGGGGTACAAACTCAAAAAGGTGTTTAAAGCGCTCAACAGGATCACGGTGGTTTCGTTGGTCGACCAAAGATACACGTGACGCGCGTAAGTAGACTCGGTGGACCCAACCGCCGGAGACGTACGTCGTGCCACGGAACAATAAGCGCTAAACAGCACGCAAGTGTTACATTCGCGACGATCAGACCGAATCGTAATCGGTTGATAAATGCTGACGACAATAAGCAGTTTACACAAGATGTAAATATCGACCGCGTAACAATGATAACACGTAAGTATTGATGATATAGATAACAAATCAACTTTTAGCATAACATAAATATAACCATAAATAATAAAACAAATGAATGGCTTAGCTGTGGCCCAGGGGGGGGGGTTGCGGGGTTCCTTCCTCACTGCTGTCCAATGTGGCTATCTCTCGTCCGAGATGGAACGGCGCAGGCGTAGCGTGACGCGTTGGATCGCAATCGCGCCAAATCCAGTGGCGGCGACTTCCCGTTTCGCGACGCACAGCAAACCAATGTGGGAATGGACGGTGGTACTCCACGTTCCACGATGCTCCGTATTCACAAGTCAACGCAGACTTGGAGATGATTCCAGGTTCCCAAAATACGGAGTACGATACTCCCGTAAATGTTTCCAATAATAACGGAACAGCGGACTAACTTGGTCCCAGTAATACCAATCCCAATGGTGAAACAAAACCGTAAAACGTAAACGTGAAACGTTAAAGTGCAACGTAAAAGTGCAACGTAAACGTAAACGTAAAACCTAAAAAGTAAAAGCCTAAAAAGGAAGTTTGTGATCAGACTCATAGCAAGGTACGTACGCCACTGACTATTTATTCAACTACGTGGCAATGTGTTATACTTTGATAAAAACAGAACAATGAAATTACTATTGACTCTAATTTATGTGACTGACTCTACGTTAAACTAATTGACTTTATTTTAATTAGGAAGCTGCAAAATTAGATTATCACGTGAATATTTACCTGAGATGTAGGACGGCTTAAAAGTATGAGAGTTTGAGATCTATAAATCCGGCTAACGGCCGCAGAATATAACAATTCCAAAATGGTTTAAATTACCAATAATCCAGATACTAATCTGATACAATTCTATACTGAATTTCTTCACACAAAAAAAGGTAACACAACCAGATCTCTTCCAAAACTCAGTAACGACTCTTCTAACGTGAAAAATCCTTTTTACAGGTCAAAGCAAGGAAAAATTAAACTAACTGCAACAAGTACCTTAGCGATGCGCACCTGCCAGTAAGCCGAAATCACAGCTTCCGACGACCAGAGCTACACCGTCGCGTAGTAGGTGGTGCACTCAAAAGGCGAAACAAAAATACAAGCAAAATAATTAGAACTAAACCGTAACAAAACTGATAAATTCATGTTTCTTACGTTCGAAACGGTGGATTTTTGTGAAATCACGATAAAATTGCTGTTTTAAACTTGCAAAAACATAGAAAAACGCTGTTTTCAACTATTCAAACTGATAAATTCATGTTTCTTTCGTGCGAAACGGCGATTTATAAGAAATGACGATAAAATTGCTGTTTTAAACTTGCAAAAACATAGAAAAACGCTGTTTTTTACTATTCAAACTGACAAATTCATGTTTCTTCAGTGCGAAACGGCGATTTATGAGAAATGACGATAAAATTGCTGTTTTAAACTCGCAAAAACATAAAAAAACGCTGTTTTCAACTATTTAAACTGACAAATTCATGTTTCTTCCTTGCGAAACGGCGATTTATTAGAAATGACGATAAAATTACTGTTTTAAACTTGCAAAAACATAGAAAAACGCTATTTTTAACAACTCAAACTGATAAATTCATGTTTCTTCCGTGAGAAACGGGGATTTATGAAAACAACTATAAAATTGCTGTTTTAAACTGCAAAAACATAGAAAAACGCTATTTTTAACAACTCAAACTGATAAATTCAAGTTTCTTTCGTGAGAAACTGCGATTTAAGAGAAATGACGATAAAATTGCTGTTTTAAACTTGCAAAAACATAGAAAAACGCTGTTTTCAACTATTCAAACAGATAAATTCATGTTTCTTTCCTTCGAAACGGTGGATTTTTGTGATATCACGATAAAACTGCTGTTTTAAACTAGCAAAATACGCTGTTTTCAACAATCTAAGCTGACGTATTTAAAATGCTGTTTTAAACTTGCAAAAACATAGAAAACGCTGTTTTGACTATCCAAACTGACAAATTCATGTTTCTTTCGTGCGAAACGGCGATTTATGAGAAATGACGATAAAATTGCTGTTTTAAACTTGCAAAAACATAGAAAAACGCCGTTTTCAACTATTCAAACTGATAAATTCATGTTTCTTTCCTTCAAAACAGTGGATTTTTGTGAAATCACAATAAAACCGCTGTTTTAAACTAGCAAAATACGCTGTTTTCAACAATCTAAACTGACGTATTTAAAATGCTGTTTTAAACTTGCAAGAACATAGAAAACGCTGTTTTCAACTATTCAAACTGATAAATTCATGTTTCTTTCGTGCGAAACGGCGATTTATGAGAAATGACGATAAAATTGCTGTATAAAACTTGCAAAAACATAGAAAAACGGCGTTGTCAACTATTCAAACTGATAAATTCATGTTTCTTTCCTTCGAAACAGTGGATTTTTGTGAAATCACGATAAAACTGCTGTTTTAAACTAGCAAAATACGCTGTTTACAACAATCTAAACTGACGTATTTAAAATGCTGTTTAAACTTGCAAGAACGCTGTTTTCAACTATTCAAACTGATAAATTCATGTTTCTTTCGTGCGAAACGGCGATTTATGAGAAATGACGATAAAATTGCTGTCTTAAACTTGCAAAAACATAGAAAAACGCTTTTTTGGACTATTCAAACTGACAAATTCATGTTTCTTTCGTGTGAAACGGCGATTTATGAGAAATGACGATAAAATTGCTGTTTTAAACTTGCAAAAACATAGAAAAACGCTGTTTTCAACTTTTCAAACTGACAAATTCATGTTTCATCCGTGCGAAACAGCGATTTATGAGAAATGACTATAAAATTGCTGTTTTAAACTTGCAAAAACATAGAAAAACGCTATTTTCAACTACTCAAACTGATAAATTCATGTTTCTTTCGTGCGTAACGGCGATTTATGAAAAACAACGATAAAATTGCTGTTTTAAACTTGCAAAAACATAGAAAAACGCTGTTTTCAACTTTCAAACTGATAAATTCATGTTTCTTTCGTGCGAAACGGCGATTTATGAGAAATGACGATAAAATTGCTGTTTTAAACTTGCAAAAACATAGAAAAACGTTGTTTTGAACTATTCAAACTGACAAATTCATGTTTCTTTCGTGCGAAACGGCGATTAATAAGAAATGACGATACAATTGCTGTATTAAACTTGCAAAAACATAGAAAAACGCTGTTTTGAACTATTCAAACTGACAAATTCATGTTTCTTTCGTGCGAAACGGCGATTTATGAAAAATGACGATAAAATTGCTGTTTTAAACTTGTAAAAACATAGAAAAACGCTGTTTTCAACTATTCAAACTGATAAATTCATGTTTCTTACGTTCGAAACGGTGGATTTTTGTGAAATCACGATAAAATTGCTGTTTTAAACTTGCAAAAACATAGAAACACGCTGTTTTCAACTTTTCAAACTGACAAATTCATGTTTCTTCCGTGCGAAACGGCGATTTATGAGAAATGACTATAAAATTGCTGTTTTAAACTTGCAAAAACATAGAAAAACGCTATTTTCAACTACTCAAACTGATAAATTCATGTTTCTTTCGTGCGTAACGGCGATTTATGAAAAACAACGATAAAATTGCTGTTTTAAACTTGCAAAAACATAGAAAAACGCTGTTTTCAACTTTCAAACTGATAAATTCATATTTCTTTCGTGCGAAACGGCGATTTATGAGAAATGACGATAAAATTGCTGTTTTAAACTTGCAGAAACATAGAAAAACGCTGTTTTCAACTATTCAAACTGATAAATTCATCTTTCTTCTGTGCGAAACGGCGATTTATGAGAAATGACGATAAAATTGCTGCTTTAAACTTGCAAAAACAAAGAAAAACGCTGTTTTCAACTATTCAAACTGACAAATTCATGTTTCTTCCGTGCGAAACGGCGATTTATGAGAAATGACGATAAAATTGCTGTTTTAAACTTGCAAAAACATAGAAAAACGCTGTTTTCAACTATTCAAACTAATAAATTCATGTTTCTTTCGTGCGAAACGGCGATTTATGAGAAATGACGATAAAATTGCTGTTTTAAACTTGCAAAAACATAAAAAAACGCTGTTTTCAACTATTCAAACTGATAAATTCATGTTTATTTCGTGCGAAACGGCGATTTATGAGAAATGACGATATAATTACTGTTTTAAACTTGCAAAAACAAGAAAAACGCTGTTTTCAACTATTCAAACTGATAAATTCATGTTTCTTTAGTTCTAAACGGTGGATTTTTGTGAAATCACGATGAAACTGCTGTTTTAAACTAGCAAAAACAAGAAAACGCTGTTTTCAACAATCTAAACTGACGTATTTAAAATGCTGTTTTAAACTTTCAAAAACATAGAAAACGCTGTTTTGAACTATCCAAACTGACAAATTCAGTTTTGTGGTTTGGGGTTCGAGGTTTGAGGTTTGGGGTTGAGGTTTGGGGTTTGGGGTTTGGGGTTCGAGTTTTGGGGTTTGGGGTTGAGGTTTGGGGTTTGAGGTTTGGGGTTCGCGGTTTGAGGTTTGGGGTTGGGGTTCGGTGTTTGAGGTATGGGGATTGGGGTTCGGGGTTTGAGGTTTGGGGTTCGAGGTTTGAAGTTTGGGGTTGGGGGTTCGAGTTTTAGGGTTTGGGGTTGAGGTTTGGGGTTGAGGATTAGGGTTGAGGTTTGGGGTTGAGGTTTGGGGTTGAGGTTTGGTGTTGAGGTTTGGGGTTGAGGTTTGGGGTTGAGGTTTGGGGTTGAGGTTTGGGGTTTGAGGTTAGGGATTTGGGGTTCGAAGTTTGAGGTTTGGGGTTTGAGGTTTGGGGTTAGGGGTTTGAGTTTTGGGGTTTGGGGTTTAGGTTTGGGGTTGAGGTTTGGGGTTGAGGCTTGGGGTTGAGATTTGGGGTTGAGGTTTGGGGTTGAGGTTTTGGGTTGAGGTTTGGGGTTGAGGTTTGGGGTTAAGGTTTGGGGTTGAGGTTTGTAATTGAGGTTTGGGGTTTGAGGTTAGGGATTTGGGGTTCGAAGTCTGATGTTTGGGATTCGAGGTTTGAGGTTTTGGGTTGAGGGTTGGGGTTTGAGTTTGGGGATTGGGGTTCGGGGTTTAAGGTTTGGTGTTTGTGTTGTTTGGATTGGGTGAAATGTTACTTTCGTGCGAAACGGCGAATTATGAGATTCAAATTGCTGTTTTAAACTTGTAAAAACATAAAAAACGCTGTTTTCAGCTAATCAAACTGATGAATTTCTTTTGTTGGAAACTGCGGATTTTTGTGAAATCACGATTAATCGCTGTTTTCAACTAGTCAAACTGATAAATTCATGTTTCTTTCGTGAGAAACGGCGATTTAAGAGAAATGACGATAAAATTGCAGTTTTAAACTTGCAAAAACATAGAAAAGCGCTGTTTTCAACTATTCAAACAGATAAATTCATGTTTCTTTCCTTTGAAACGGTGGATTTTTGTGAAATCACGATAAAACTGCTGTTTTAAACTAGCAAAATACGCTGTTTTCAACAATCTAAACTGACGTATTTAAAATGCTGTTTTAAACTTGAAAAAACATAGAAAACGCTGTTTTGAACTATCCAAACTGACAAATTCATGTTTCTTTCGTGCGAAACGGCGATTTATGAGAAATGACGATAAAATTGCTGTATAAAACTTGCAAAAACATAGAAAAACGGCGTTGTCAACTATTCAAACTGATAAATTCATGTTTCTTTCGTGCGAAACGGCGATTTATGAGATATGACGATAAAATTGCTGTTTTAAACTTGCAAAAACATAGAAAAAAGCTGTTTTCAACTATTCAAACTGATAAATTCATGTTTCTTTCGTGCGAAACGGCGATTTATGAGAAATGACGATAAAATTGCTGTTTTAAACTTGCAAAAACATAGAAAAACGCTGTTATGGACTATTCAAACTGAAAAATTCATGTTTCTTTCGTGTGAAACGGCGATTTATGAGAAATGACGATAAAATTGCTGTTTTAAACTTGCAAAAACATAGAAAAACGCTATTTTCAAATACTCAAACTGATAAATTCATGTTTCTTTCGTGCGTAACGGCGATTTATGAGAAATGACGATAAAATTGCTGTTTTAAACTTGCAAAAACAAAGAAAAACGCTATTTTTAACAACTCAAACTGATAAATTAATGTTTCTTTCGTGCGAAACGGCGATTTATGAGAAATGACGATAAAATAGCTGTTTTAAACTTGCAAAAACATAAAAAAATGCTGTTTTCAACTATTCAAACTGATAAATTCATGTTTATTTCGTGCGAAACGGCGATTTATGAGAAATGACGATAAAATTACTGTTTTAAACTTGCAAAAACAAGAAAAACGCTGTTTTCAACTATTCAAACTGATAAATTCATGTTTCTTTAGTTCTAAACGGTGTATTTTTGTGAAATCACGATGAAACTGCTGTTTTAAACTAGCAAAACCAAGAAAACGCTGTTTTAAACAATCTAAACTGACGTATTTAAAATGCTGTTTTAAACTTTCAAAAACATAGAAAACGCTGTTTTGAACTATCCAAACTGACAAATTCAGTTTTGTGGTTTGGGGTTCGAGGTTTGAGGTTTGGGGTTGAGGTTTGGGGTTTGAGGTTTGGGGTTTGGGGTTCGAGTTTTGGGGTTTGGGGTTGAGGTTTGGGGTTTGAGGTTTGGGGTTCGCGGTTTGAGGTTTGGGGTTGGGGTTCGGTGTTTGAGGTGTGGGGTTTGGGGTTCGGGGTTTGAGGTTTGGGGTTCGAGGTTTGAGGTTTGGGGTTGAGGTTTAGGGTTTGAGGTTTGGGGTTGGGGGTTCGAGTTTTTGGGTTTGGGGTTGAGGTTTGGGGTTGAGGTTTGGGGTTGAGGTTTGGGGTTGAGGTTTGGGGTTGAGGTTTGTGGTTGAGGTTTGGGGTTTGAGGTTAGGGATTTGGGGTTCGAAGTCTGCGGTTTGGGATTCGAGGTTTGAGGTTTTGGGTTGAGGGTTGGGCTTTGAGTTTGGGGATTGGGGTTCGGGGTTTTAGGTTTGGTGTTTGTGGTGTTTGGATTGGGTGAAATGTTTCTTTCGTGCGAAACGGCGAATTATGAGATTCAAATTGCTGTTTTAAACTTGTAAAAACATAAAAAACGCTGTTTTCAGCTAATCAAACTGATGAATTTCTTTTGTTGGAAACTGCGGATTTTTGTGAAATCACGATAAAACGCTGTTTTCAACTAGTCAAACTGACAAATTCATGTTTCTTTCGTGTGAAACGGCGATTTATGAGAAATGACGATAAAATTGCTGTTTTAAACTTGTAAAAACATAGAAAAACGCTGTTTTCAACTATTCAAACTGATAAATACATGCATATTTCGTGCGAAACGGCGATTTATGAGAAATGACGATAAAATTACTGTTTTAAACTTGCAAAAACAAGAAAAACGCTGTTTTCAACTATTCAAACTGATAAATTCATGTTTCTTTAGTTCTAAACGGTGGATTTTTGTGAAATCACGATGAAACTGCTGTTTTAAACTAGCAAAACCAAGAAAACGCTGTTTTCAACAATCTAAACTGACGTATTTAGAATGCTGTTTTAAACTTGCAAAAACAAAGAAAACGCTGTTTTGAACTATCCAAACTGACAAATTCAGTTTTGTGGTTTGGGGTTCGAGGTTTGAGGTTTGGGGTTGAGGTTTGGGGTTTGAGGTTTGGGGTTTGGGGTTCGAGTTTTGGGGTCTGGGGTTGAGGTTTGGGGTTTGAGGTTTGGGGTTCGCTGTTTAAGGTTTGGGGTTGGGGTTCGGGGTTTGAGGTTTGGGGTTCGAGGTTTGAATTTTGGGGTTGAAGTTTGGGGTTTGAGGTTTGGGGTTGGGGGTTCGAGTTTTTGGGTTTGGGGTTGAGGTTTGGGGTTGAGGATTGGGGTTGAGGTTTGGGGTTGAGGTTTGGGTTTGAGGTTTGGGGTTAAGGTTTGGTGTTTGAGGTTAGGGATTTGGGGTTCGAAGTTTGAGGTTTGGGGTTTGAGGTTTGGGGTTGGGGGTTCGAGTTTTGGGGTTTGGGGTTGAGGTTTGGGGTTGAGGTTTGGGGTTGAGGTTTGGGGTTTAAGTTTGGGGTTGAGGTTTGGGGTTTGGGGTTCGAAGTCTGAGGTTTGGGATTCGAGGTTTGAGGTTTTATGTTGAGGGTTGGGGTTTGAGTTTGGGGATTGGGGTTCGGGGTTTTAGGTTTGGTGTTTGTGGTGTTTGGATTAGGTGAAATGTTTCTTTCGTGCGAAACGGCGAATTATGAGATTCAAATTGCTGTTTTAAACTTGTAAAAACATAAAAAACGCTGTTTTCAACTAGTCAAACTGATAAATTCATGTTTCTTTCGTGAGAAACGGCGATTTAAGAGAAATGACGATAAAATTGCTGTTTTAAACTTGCAAAAACATAGAAAAACGCTGTTTTCAACTATTCAAACAGATAAATACATGTTTCTTTCCTTCGAAACGGTGGATTTTTGTGAAATCACGATAAAACTGCTGTTTTAAACTAGCAAAATACGCTGTTTTCAACAATCTAAACTGAAGTATTTAAAATGCTGTTTTAAACTTGCAAAAACATAGAAAACGCTGTTTTGAACTATCCAAACTGACAAATTCATGTTTCTTTCGTGCGAAATGGCGATTTATGAGAAATGACGATAAAATTGCTGTTTTAAACTTGCAATAACATAGAAAAACGCTGTTTTCAACTATTCAAACTGATAAATTCATGTTTCTTTCGTGCGAAACGGCGATTTATGAGAAATGACGATAAAATTGCTGTTTTAAACTTGCAAAAACATAGAAAAACGCTGTTTTGGACTATTCAAACTGACAAATTCATGTTTCTTTCGTGTGAAACGGCGATTTATGAGAAATGACGATAAAATTGCTGTTTTAAACTTGCAAAAACATAGAAAAACGCTGTTTTCAACTATTCAAACTGATAAATTCATGTATATTTCGTGCGAAACGGCGATTTATGAGAAATGACGATAAAATTACTGTTTTAAACTTGCAAAAACAAGAAAAACGCTGTTTTCAACTATTCAAACTGATAAATTCATGTTTCTTTAGTTTTAAACGGTGGATTTTTGTGAAATCACGATGAAACTGCTGTTTTAAACTAGCAAAACCAAGAAAATGCTGTTTTCAACAATCTAAACTGACGTATTTAGAATGCTGTTTTAAACTTGCAAAAACATAGAAAACGCTGTTTTGAACTATCCAAACTGACAAATTCAGTTTTGTGGTTTGGGGTTCGAGGTTTGAAGTTTGGGGTTGAGGTTTGGGGTTTGAGGTTTGGGGTTTGGGGTTCGAGTTTTGGGGTCTGGGGTTGAGGTTTGGGGTTTGAGGTTTAAGGTTCGCTGTTTAAGGTTTGGGGTTGGGGTTCGGTGTTTGAGGTTTGGGGTTCGGGGTTTGAGGTTTGGGGTTTGAGGTTTGAGGTTTGGGGTTGAAGTTTGGGGTTTGAGGTTTGGGGTTGGGGGTTCGAGTTTTTGGGTTTGGGGTTGAGGTTTGGGGTTGAGGATTGGGGTTGAGGTTTTGGGTTGAGGTTTGGGGTTGAGGTTTGGGGTTGAGGTTTGGGGTTTGAGGTTAGGGATTTGGGGTTTGAAGTTTGAGGTTTGGGGTTTGAGGTTTGGGGTTGGGGGTTCGAGTTTTGGGGTTTGGGGTTGAGGTTTGGGGTTGAGGTTTGGGGTTGAGGTTTGGGGTTTGGGGTTCGAAGTCTGAGGTTTGGGATTCGAGGTTTGAGGTTTTGGGTTGAGGGTTGGGGTTTGAGTTTGGGGATTGGGGTTCGGGGTTTTAGGTTTGGTGTTTGTGGTGTTTGGATTGGGTGAAATGTTTCTTTCGTGCGAAACGGCGAATTATGAGATTCAAATTGCTGTTTTAAACTTGTAAAAACATAAAAAATGCTGTTTTCAACTAGTCAAACTGATAAATTCATGTTTCTTTCGTGAGAAACGGCGATTTAAGAGAAATGACGATAAAATTGCTGTTTTAAACTTGCAAAAACATAGAAAAACGCTGTTTTCAACTATTCAAACAGATAAATACATGTTTCTTTCCTTCGAAACGGTGGATTTTTGTGAAATCACGATAAAACTGCTGTTTTAAACTAGCAAAATACGCTGTTTTCAACAATCTAAACTGAAGTATTTAAAATGCTGTTTTAAACTTGCAAAAACATAGAAAACGCTGTTTTGAACTATCCAAACTGACAAATTCATGTTTCTTTCGTGCGAAATGGCGATTTATGAGAAATGACGATAAAATTGCTGTTTTAAACTTGCAATAACATAGAAAAACGCTGTTTTCAACTATTCAAACTGATAAATTCATGTTTCTTTCGTGCGAAACGGCGATTTATGAGAAATGACGATAAAATTGCTGTTTTAAACTTGCAAAAACATAGAAAAACGCTGTTTTGGACTATTCAAACTGACAAATTCATGTTTCTTTCGTGTGAAACGGCGATTTATGAGAAATGACGATAAAATTGCTGTTTTAAACTTGCAAAAACATAGAAAAACGCTGTTTTCAACTATTCAAACTGATAAATTCATGTATATTTCGTGCGAAACGGCGATTTATGAGAAATGACGATAAAATTACTGTTTTAAACTTGCAAAAACAAGAAAAACGCTGTTTTCAACTATTCAAACTGATAAATTCATGTTTCTTTAGTTTTAAACGGTGGATTTTTGTGAAATCACGATGAAACTGCTGTTTTAAACTAGCAAAACCAAGAAAATGCTGTTTTCAACAATCTAAACTGACGTATTTAGAATGCTGTTTTAAACTTGCAAAAACATAGAAAACGCTGTTTTGAACTATCCAAACTGACAAATTCAGTTTTGTGGTTTGGGGTTCGAGGTTTGAAGTTTGGGGTTGAGGTTTGGGGTTTGAGGTTTGGGGTTTGGGGTTCGAGTTTTGGGGTCTGGGGTTGAGGTTTGGGGTTTGAGGTTTAAGGTTCGCTGTTTAAGGTTTGGGGTTGGGGTTCGGTGTTTGAGGTTTGGGGTTTGGGGTTCGGGGTTTGAGGTTTGGGGTTTGAGGTTTGAGGTTTGGGGTTGAAGTTTGGGGTTTGAGGTTTGGGGTTGGGGGTTCGAGTTTTTGGGTTTGGGGTTGAGGTTTGGGGTTGAGGATTGGGGTTGAGGTTTTGGGTTGAGGTTTGGGGTTGAGGTTTGGGGTTGAGGTTTGGGGTTTGAGGTTAGGGATTTGGGGTTTGAAGTTTGAGGTTTGGGGTTTGAGGTTTGGGGTTGGGGGTTCGAGTTTTGGGGTTTGGGGTTGAGGTTTGGGGTTGAGGTTTGGGGTTGAGGTTTGGGGTTTGGGGTTCGAAGTCTGAGGTTTGGGATTCGAGGTTTGAGGTTTTGGGTTGAGGGTTGGGGTTTGAGTTTGGGGATTGGGGTTCGGGGTTTTAGGTTTGGTGTTTGTGGTGTTTGGATTGGGTGAAATGTTTCTTTCGTGCGAAACGGCGAATTATGAGATTCAAATTGCTGTTTTAAACTTGTAAAAACATAAAAAATGCTGTTTTCAACTAGTCAAACTGATAAATTCATGTTTCTTTCGTGAGAAACGGCGATTTAAGAGAAATGACGATAAAATTGCTGTTTTAAACTTGCAAAAACATAGAAAAACGCTGTTTTCAACTATTCAAACAGATAAATACATGTTTCTTTCCTTCGAAACGGTGGATTTTTGTGAAATCACGATAAAACTGCTGTTTTAAACTAGCAAAATACGCTGTTTTCAACAATCTAAACTGAAGTATTTAAAATGCTGTTTTAAACTTGCAAAAACATAGAAAACGCTGTTTTGAACAATCCAAACTGACAAATTCATGTTTCTTTCGTGCGAAATGGCGATTTATGAGAAATGACGATAAAATTGCTGTTTTAAACTTGCAAAAACATAGAAAAACGCTGTTTTCAACTATTCAAACTGATAAATTCATGTTTCTTTCGTGCGAAACGGCGATTTATGAGAAATGACGATAAAATTGCTGTTTTAAACTTGCAAAAACATAGAAAAACGCTGTTTTGGACTATTCAAACTGACAAATTCATGTTTCTTTCGTGTGAAACGGCGATTTATGAGAAATGACGATAAAATTGCTGTTTTAAACTTGCAAAAACATAGAAAAACGCTGTTTTCAACTATTCAAACTGATAAATTCATGTATATTTCGTGCGAAACGGCGATTTATGAGAAATGACGATAAAATTACTGTTTTAAACTTGCAAAAACAAGAAAAACGCTGTTTTCAACTATTCAAACTGATAAATTCATGTTTCTTTAGTTTTAAACGGTGGATTTTTGTGAAATCACGATGAAACTGCTGTTTTAAACTAGCAAAACCAAGAAAATGCTGTTTTCAACAATCTAAACTGACGTATTTAGAATGCTGTTTTAAACTTGCAAAAACATAGAAAACGCTGTTTTGAACTATCCAAACTGACAAATTCAGTTTTGTGGTTTGGGGTTCGAGGTTTGAAGTTTCGGGTTGAGGTTTGGGGTTTGAGGTTTGGGGTTTGGGGTTCGAGTTTTGGGGTCTGGGGTTGAGGTTTGGGGTTTGAGGTTTGGGGTTGAGGTTTGGGGTTTAAGTTTGGGGTTGAGGTTTGGGGTTTGGGGTTCGAAGTCTGAGGTTTGGGATTTGAGGTTTGAGGTTTTGGGTTGAGGGTTGGGGTTTGAGTTTGGGGATTGGGGTTCGGGGTTTTAGGTTTGGTGTTTGTGGTGTTTGGATTGGGTGAAATGTTTCTTTCGTGCGAAACGGCGAATTATGAGATTCAAATTGCTGTTTTAAACTTGTAAAAACATAAAAAACGCTGTTTTCAGCTAATCAAACTGATGAATTTCTTTTGTTGGAAACTGAGGATTTTTGTGAAATCACGATAAAACGCTGTTTTCAACTAGTCAAACTGACAAATTCATGTTTCTTTCGTGTGAAACGGCGATTTATGAGAAATGACGATAAAATTGCTGTTTTAAACTTGCAAAAACATAGAAAAACGCTGTTTTCAACTATTCAAACTGATAAATTCATGTATATTTCGTGCGAAACGGCGATTTATGAGAAATGACGATAAAATTACTGTTTTAAACTTGCAAAAACAAGAAAAACGTTGTTTTCAACTATTCAAACTGATAAATTCATGTTTCTTTAGTTCTAAACGGTGGATTTTTGTGAAATCACGATGAAACTGCTGTTTTAAACTAGCAAAACCAAGAAAACGCTGTTTTCAACAATCTAAACTGACGTATTTAGAATGCTGTTTTAAACTTGCAAAAACATAGAAAACGCTGTTTTGAACTATCCAAACTGACAAATTCAGTTTTGTGGTTTGGGGTTCGAGGTTTGGGGTTCGCTGTTTAAGGTTTGGGGTTGGGGTTCGGTGTTTGAGGTTTGGGGTTTGGGGTTCGAAGTTTGAGGTTTGGGGTTTAAGGTTTGGGGTTGGGGGTTCGAGTTTTGGGGTTTGGGGTTGAGGTTTGGGGTTGAGGTTTGGGGTTGAGGTTTGGGGTTTAAGTTTGGGGTTGAGGTTTGGGGTTTGGGGTTCGAAGTCTGAGGTTTGGGATTCGAGGTTTGAGGTTTTATGTTGAGGGTTGGGGTTTGAGTTTGGGGATTGGGGTTCGGGGTTTTAGGTTTGGTGTTTGTGGTGTTTGGATTAGGTGAAATGTTTCTTTCGTGCGAAACGGCGAATTATGAGATTCAAATTGCTGTTTTAAACTTGTAAAAACATAAAAAACGCTGTTTTCAACTAGTCAAACTGATAAATTCATGTTTCTTTCGTGAGAAACGGCGATTTAAGAGAAATGACGATAAAATTGCTGTTTTAAACTTGCAAAAACATAGAAAAACGCTGTTTTCAACTATTCAAACAGATAAATACATGTTTCTTTCCTTCGAAACGGTGGATTTTTGTGAAATCACGATAAAACTGCTGTTTTAAACTAGCAAAATACGCTGTTTTCAACAATCTAAACTGAAGTATTTAAAATGCTGTTTTAAACTTGCAAAAACATAGAAAACGCTGTTTTGAACTATCCAAACTGACAAATTCATGTTTCTTTCGTGCGAAATGGCGATTTATGAGAAATGACGATAAAATTGCTGTTTTAAACTTGCAAAAACATAGAAAAACGCTGTTTTCAACTATTCAAACTGATAAATTCATGTTTCTTTCGTGCAAAACGGCGATTTATGAGAAATGACGATAAAATTGCTGTTTTAAACTTGCAAAAACATAGAAAAACGCTGTTTTGGACTATTCAAACTGACAAATTCATGTTTCTTTCGTGTGAAACGGCGATTTATGAGAAATGACGATAAAATTGCTGTTTTAAACTTGCAAAAACATAGAAAAACGCTGTTTTCAACTATTCAAACTGATAAATTCATGTATATTTCGTGCGAAACGGCGATTTATGAGAAATGACGATAAAATTACTGTTTTAAACTTGCAAAAACAAGAAAAACGCTGTTTTTAACTATTCAAACTGATAAATTCATGTTTCTTTAGTTTTAAACGGTGGATTTTTGTGAAATCACGATGAAACTGCTGTTTTAAACTAGCAAAACCAAGAAAATGCTGTTTTCAACAATCTAAACTGACGTATTTAGAATGCTGTTTTAAACTTGCAAAAACATAGAAAACGCTGTTTTGAACTATCCAAACTGACAAATTCAGTTTTGTGGTTTGGGGTTCGAGGTTTGAAGTTTGGGGTTGAGGTTTGGGGTTTAAGGTTTGGGGTTTGGGGTTCGAGTTTTGGGGTCTGGGGTTGAGGTTTGGGGTTTGAGGTTTAAGGTTCGCTGTTTAAGGTTTGGGGTTGGGGTTCGGTGTTTGAGGTTTGGGGTTTGGGGTTCGGGGTTTGAGGTTTGGGGTTTGAGGTTTGAGGTTTGGGGTTGAAGTTTGGGGTTTGAGGTTTGGGGTTGGGGGTTCGAGTTTTTGGGTTTGGGGTTGAGGTTTGGGGTTGAGGATTGGGGTTGAGGTTTTGGGTTGAGGTTTGGGGTTGAGGTTTGGGGTTGAGGTTTGGGGTTTGAGGTTAGGGATTTGGGGTTTGAAGTTTGAGGTTTGGGGTTTGAGGTTTGGGGTTGGGGGTTCGAGTTTTGGGGTTTGGGGTTGAGGTTTGGGGTTGAGGTTTGGGGTTGAGGTTTGGGGTTTGGGGTTCGAAGTCTGAGGTTTGGGATTCGAGGTTTGAGGTTTTGGGTTGAGGGTTGGGGTTTGAGTTTGGGGATTGGGGTTCGGGGTTTTAGGTTTGGTGTTTGTGGTGTTTGGATTGGGTGAAATGTTTCTTTCGTGCGAAACGGCGAATTATGAGATTCAAATTGCTGTTTTAAACTTGTAAAAACATAAAAAATGCTGTTTTCAACTAGTCAAACTGATAAATTCATGTTTCTTTCGTGAGAAACGGCGATTTAAGAGAAATGACGATAAAATTGCTGTTTTAAACTTGCAAAAACATAGAAAAACGCTGTTTTCAACTATTCAAACAGATAAATACATGTTTCTTTCCTTCGAAACGGTGGATTTTTGTGAAATCACGATAAAACTGCTGTTTTAAACTAGCAAAATACGCTGTTTTCAACAATCTAAACTGAAGTATTTAAAATGCTGTTTTAAACTTGCAAAAACATAGAAAACGCTGTTTTGAACTATCCAAACTGACAAATTCATGTTTCTTTCGTGCGAAATGGCGATTTATGAGAAATGACGATAAAATTGCTGTTTTAAACTTGCAAAAACATAGAAAAACGCTGTTTTCAACTATTCAAACTGATAAATTCATGTTTCTTTCGTGCGAAACGGCGATTTATGAGAAATGACGATAAAATTGCTGTTTTAAACTTGCAAAAACATAGAAAAACGCTGTTTTGGACTATTCAAACTGACAAATTCATGTTTCTTTCGTGTGAAACGGCGATTTATGAGAAATGACGATAAAATTGCTGTTTTAAACTTGCAAAAACATAGAAAAACGCTGTTTTCAACTATTCAAACTGATAAATTCATGTTTCTTTCGTGTGAAACGGCGATTTATGAGAAATGACGATAAAATTACTGTTTTAAACTTGCAAAAACAAGAAAAACGCTGTTTTCAACTATTCAAACTGATAAATTCATGTTTCTTTAGTTTTAAACGGTGGATTTTTGTGAAATCACGATGAAACTGCTGTTTTAAACTAGCAAAACCAAGAAAATGCTGTTTTCAACAATCTAAACTGACGTATTTAGAATGCTGTTTTAAACTTGCAAAAACATAGAAAACGCTGTTTTGAACTATCCAAACTGACAAATTCAGTTTTGTGGTTTGGGGTTCGAGGTTTGAAGTTTGGGGTTGAGGTTTGGGGTTTGAGGTTTGGGGTTTGGGGTTCGAGTTTTGGGGTCTGGGGTTGAGGTTTGGGGTTTGAGGTTTGGGGTTGAGGTTTGGGGTTTAAGTTTGGGGTTGAGGTTTGGGGTTTGGGGTTCGAAGTCTGAGGTTTGGGATTTGAGGTTTGAGGTTTTGGGTTGAGGGTTGGGGTTTGAGTTTGGGGATTGGGGTTCGGGGTTTTAGGTTTGGTGTTTGTGGTGTTTGGATTGGGTGAAATGTTTCTTTCGTGCGAAACGGCGAATTATGAGATTCAAATTGCTGTTTTAAACTTGTAAAAACATAAAAAACGCTGTTTTCAGCTAATCAAACTGATGAATTTCTTTTGTTGGAAACTGAGGATTTTTGTGAAATCACGATAAAACGCTGTTTTCAACTAGTCAAACTGACAAATTCATGTTTCTTTCGTGTGAAACGGCGATTTATGAGAAATGACGATAAAATTGCTGTTTTAAACTTGCAAAAACATAGAAAAACGCTGTTTTCAACTATTCAAACTGATAAATTCATGTATATTTCGTGCGAAACGGCGATTTATGAGAAATGACGATAAAATTACTGTTTTAAACTTGCAAAAACAAGAAAAACGCTGTTTTCAACTATTCAAACTGATAAATTCATGTTTCTTTAGTTCTAAACGGTGGATTTTTGTGAAATCACGATGAAACTGCTGTTTTAAACTAGCAAAACCAAGAAAACGCTGTTTTCAACAATCTAAACTGACGTATTTAGAATGCTGTTTTAAACTTGCAAAAACATAGAAAACGCTGTTTTGAACTATCCAAACTGACAAATTCAGTTTTGTGGTTTGGGGTTCGAGGTTTGGGGTTCGCTGTTTAAGGTTTGGGGTTGGGGTTCGGTGTTTGAGGTTTGGGGTTTGGGGTTCGGGGTTTGAGGTTTGGGGTTCGAGGTTTGAGGTTGAGGTTTGGGGTTGAGGTTTGGGGTTTTAGGTTAGGGATTTGGGGTTCGAAGTCTGAGGTTTGGGATTTGAGGTTTGAGGTTTTGGGTTGAGGGTTGGGGTTTGAGTTTGGGGATTGGGGTTCGGGGTTTTAGGTTTGGTGTTTGTGGTGTTTGGATTGGGTGAAATGTTTCTTTCGTGCGAAACGGCGAATTATGAGATTCAAATTGCTGTTTTAAACTTGTAAAAACATAAAAAACGCTGTTTTCAGCTAATCAAACTGATGAATTTCTTTTGTTGGAAACTGAGGATTTTTGTGAAATCACGATAAAACGCTGTTTTCAACTAGTCAAACTGACAAATTCATGTTTCTTTCGTGTGAAACGGCGATTTATGAGAAATGACGATAAAATTGCTGTTTTAAACTTGCAAAAACATAGAAAAACGCTGTTTTCAACTATTCAAACTGATAATTTCATGTTTCTTTAGTTCTAAACGGTGGATTTTTGTGAAATCACGATGAAACTGCTGTTTTAAACTAGCAAAACCAAGAAAACGCTGTTTTCAACAATATAAACTGACGTATTTAGAATGCTGTTTTAAACTTGCAAAAACATAGAAAACGCTGTTTTGAACTATCCAAACTGACAAATTCAGTTTTGTGGTTTGGGGTTCGAGGTTTGAGGTTTGGGGTTGAGGTTTGGAGTTCAGGTTTGGGGTTGAGGTTTGGGGTTGAGGTTTGGGGTTTGAGGTTAGGGATTTGGGGTTCGAAGTCTGAGGTTTGGGATTCGAGGTTTGAGGTTTTGGGTTGAGGGTTGGGGTTTGAGTTTGGGGTTTGGGGTTCGGGGTTTTAGGTTTGGTGTTTGTGGTGTTTGGATTTGGTGAAATGTTTCTTTCGTGCGAAACGGCGAATTATGAGATTCAAATTGCTGTTTTAAACTTGTAAAAACATAAAAACGCTGTTTTCAGCTAATCAAACTGATGAATTTCTTTTGTTGGAAACTGCGGATTTTTATGAAATCACGATAAAACGCTGTTTTCAACTAGTCAAACTGATAAATTCATGTTTCTTTCGTGAGAAACTTCGATTTCAGAGAAATGACGATAAAATTGCTGTTTTAAACTTGCAAAAACATAGAAAAACGCTGTTTTCAACTATTCAAACAGATAAATTCATGTTTCATTCCTTCGAAACGGTGGATTTTTGTGAAATCACGATAAAACTGCTGTTTTAAACTAGCAAAATACGCTGTTTTCAACAATCTAAACTGACGTATTTAAAATGCTGTTTTAAACTTGCAAAAACATAGAAAACGCTGTTTTGAACTATCCAAACTGACAAATTCATGTTTCTTTCGTGCAAAACGGCGATTTATGAGAAATGACGATAAAATTGCTGTTTTAAACTTGCAAAAACATAGAAAAACGCCGATTTCAACTATTAAAACTGATAAATTCATGTATCTTTCCTTCGAAACAGTGGATTTTTGTGAAATCACGATAAAACTGCTGTTTTAAACTAGCAAAATACGCTGTTTTCAACAATCTAAACTGACGTATTTAAAATGCTGTTTTAAACTTGCAAGAACATAGAAAACGCTGTTTTAAACTATTCAAACTGATAAATTCATGTTTCTTTCGTGCAAAACGGCGATTTATGAGAAATGACGATAAAATTGCTGTTTTAAACTTGCAAAAACATAGAAAAACGCTGTTTTCAACTATTCAAACTGATAAATTCATGTTTCTTACGTTCGAAACGGTGGATTTTTGTGAAATCACGATAAAATTGCTGTTTTAAACTTGCAAAAACATAGAAAAACGCTGTTTTGAACTACTCAAACTGACAAATTCATGTTTCTTTCGTGCGAAACGGCGATTAATGAGAAATGACGATACAACTGCTGTATTAAACTTGCAAAAACATAGAAAAACGCTGTTTTCAACTTTTCAAACTGACAAATTCATGTTTCTTTTGTGCGAAACGGCGATTTATGAGAAATGATGATAAAATTGCTGTTTTAAACTTGCAAAAACATAGAAAAACGCTATTTTCAACTACTCAAACTTATAAATTCATGTTTCTTTCGTGCGTAACGGCGATTTATGAAAAACAACGATAAAATTCCTGTTTTATACTTGCAAAAACATAGAAAAACGCTGTTTTCAACTTTTAAACTGATAAATTCATGTTTCTTTCGTGCGAAACGGCGATTTATGAGAAATGACGATAAAATTGCTGTTTTAAACTTGCAGACACATAGAAAAACGCTGTTTCCAACTATTCAAACTGATAAATTTATGTCTCTTCCGTGCGAAACGGCGATTTATGAGAAATGACGATAAAATTGCTGTTTTAAACTTGCAAAAACATAGAAAAACCCTGTTTTCAACTATTTAAACTGACAAATTCATGTTTCTTCCGTGCGAAATGGCGATTTATGAGAAATGACGATAAAATTGCTGTTTTAAACTTGCAAAAACATAGAAAAACGCTGTTTTTAACTATTCAAACTGATAAATTCATGTTTCTTTCGTGCGAAACGGCGATTTATGAGAAATGACGATAAAATTGCTGTTTTAAACTTGCAATAACATAGAAAAACGCTGTTTTTTACTATTCAAACTGACAAATTCATGTTTCTTCCGTGCGAAACGGCGATTTATGAGAAATGACGATAAAATTGCTGTTTTAAACTCGCAAAAACATAGAAAAACGCTGTTTTCAACTATTCAAACTGATAAATTCATGTTTCTGACGTTCGAAACGGTGGATTTTTGTGAAATCACGATAAAATTGCTGTTTTAAACTTGCAAAAACATAGAAAAACGCTGTTTTCAACTTTTCAAACTCACAAATTCATGTTTCTTCCGTGCGAAACGGCGATTTATGAGAAATGACGATAAAATTGCTGTTTTAAACTTGCAAAAACATAGAAAAACGCTATTTTCAACTACTCAAACTGATAAATTCATGTTTCTTTCGTGCGTAACGGCGATTTATGAAAAACAACGATGAAATTGCTGTTTTAAACTTGCAAAAACATAGAAAAACGCTGTTTTCAACTTTCAAACTGATAAATTCATGTTTCTTTCGTGCGAAACGGCTATTTATGAGAAATGACGATAAAATTGCTGTATTAAACTTGCAGGAACATAGAAAAACGCTGTTTTCAACTATTCAAACTGATAAATTCATGTTTCTTTCGTGCGAAACGGCGATTTATGAGAAATGACGATAAAATTGCTGTTTTAAACTTGCAAAAACATAGAAAAACGCTGTTTTTAACTATTCAAACTGACAAATTCATGTTTCTTCTGTGCGAAACGGCGATTTATGAGAAATGACGATAAAATTGCTGTTTTAAACTCGCAAAAACATAGAAAAACGCAGTTTTCAACTATTTAAACTGACAAATTTATGTTTCTTCCTTTCGAAACGGCGAATAATGAGAAATGACGATAAAATTTCTGTTTTAAACTTGCAAAAACATAGAAAAACGCTATTTTTAACAACTCAAACTGATAAATTAATGTTTCTTTCGTGCGAAACGGCGATTTATGAGAAATGACGATAAAATTGCTGTTTTAAACTTGGCAAAACATAGAAAAACGCTGTTTTCAACTATTCAAACTGATAAATTCATGTTTATTTCATGCGAAACGGCGATTTATGAGAAATGACGATAAAATTACTGTTTTAAACTTGCAAAAACAAGAAAAACGCTGTTTTCAACTATTCAAACTGATAAATTCATGTTTCTTTAGTTCTAAACGGTGGATTTTTGTGAAATCACGATGAAACTGCTGTTTTAAACTAGCAAAACCAAGAAAACGCTGTTTTCAACAATCTAAACTGACGTTTTTAAAATGCTGTTTTAATCTTGCAAAAACATAGAAAACGCTGTTTTGAACTATCCAAACTGACAAATTCAGTTTTGGGGTTTGGGGTTCGAGTTTTGGGGTTTGGAGTTGAGGTTTGGGGTTTGAGGTTTGGGGTTCGCGGTTTGAGGTTTGGGGTTGGGGTTCGGTGTTTGAGGTTTGGGGTTTGGGGTTCGGGGTTTGAGGTTTGGGTTTCGAGGTTTGAGGTTTGGGGTTGAGGTTTGGGGTTTGAGGTTTGGGGTTGGGGGTTCGAGTTTTGTGGTTTGGGGTTGAGGTTTGGGGTTGAGGATTGGGGTTGAGGTTTGGGGTTGAGGTTTGGGGTTGAGGTTTGGGGTTGAGGTTTGGGGTTGAGGTTTGGGGTTGAGGTTTGGGGTTGAGGTTTGGGGTTTGAGGTTAGGGATTTGGGTTTCGAAGTTTGAGGTTTGGGGTTTGAGGTTTGGGGTTGGGGGTTCGAGTTTTGGGGTTTGAGGTGAAGGTTTGGGGTTGAGGTTTGGGGTTGAGGTTTGGGGTTGATGTTTGGGGTTAAGGTTTGGGTTTGAGGTTTGGGGTTGAGGTTTGGGGTTGAGGTTTGGGGTTGAACTTTGGGGTTGAGGTTTGGGGTTGAGGTTTGGGTTTTGAGGTTAGGGATTTGGGGTTCGAAGTTTGAGGTTTTGGGTTGAGGGTTGGGGTTTGAGTTTGGGGATTGGGGTTCGGGGATTTTGGTTTGGTGTTTGTGGTGTTTGGATTGGGTGAAATGTTTCTTTCGTGCGAAACGGCGAATTATGAGATTCAAATTGCTGTTTTAAACTTGTAAAAACATAAAAAACGCTGTTTTCAGCTAATCAAACTGATGAATTTCCTTTGTTGGAAACTGCGGATTTTTGTGAAATCACGATAAAACGCTGTTTTCAACTAGTCAAAATGATAAATTCATGTTTCTTTCGTGAGAAACGGCGATTTAAGAGAAATGACGATAAAATTGCTGTTTTAAACTTGCAAAAACATAGAAAAACGCTGTTTTCAACTATTCAAACAGATAAATTCATGTTTCATTCCTTCGAAACGGTGGATTTTTGTGAAATCACGATAAAACTGCTGTTTTAAACTAGCAAAATACGCTGTTTTCAACAATCTAAACTGACGTATTTAAAATGCTGTTTTAAACTTGCAAAAACATAGAAAACGCTGTTTGGAACTATCCAAACTGACAAATTCATGTTTCTTTCGTGCGAAACGGCGATTTATGAGAAATGACGATAAAATTGCTGTTTTAAACTTGCAAAAACATAGAAAAACGCCGTTTTCAACTATTCAAACTGATAAATTCATGTTTCTTTCCTTCGAAACAGTGGATTTTTGTGAAATCACGATAAAACTGCTGTTTTAAACTAGCAAAATACGCTGTTTTTAACAATCTAAACTGACGTATTTAAAATGCTGTTTTAAACTTGCAAGAACATAGAAAACGCTATTTTAAACTATTCAAACTGATAAATTCATGTTTCTTTCGTGCGAAACGGCGATTTATGAGATATGACGATAAAATTGCTGTTTTAAACTTGCAAAAACATAGAAAAACGCTGTTTTCAACTTTTCAAACTGACAAATTCATGTTTCTTCCGTAAGAAACGGCGATTTATGAGAAATGACGATAAAATTGCTGTTTTAAACTTGCAAAAACATAGAAAAACGCTATTTTCAATTACTCAAACTGATAAATTCATGTTTCTTTCGTGCGTAACGGCGATTTATGAAAAACAACGATAAAATTCCTGTTTTATACTTGCAAAAACATAGAAAAACGCTGTTTTCAACTTTCAAACTGATAAATTCATGTTTCTTTCGTGCGAAACGGCGATTTATGAGAAATGACGATAAAATTGCTGTTTTAAACTTGCAGACACATAGAAAAACGCTGTTTTCAACTATTCAAACTGATAAATTCATGTCTCTTCCGTGCAAAACGGCGATTTATGAGAAATGACGATAAATATGCTGTTTTAAACTTGCAAAAACATAGAAAAACGCTGTTTTCAACTACTCAAACTGACAAATTCATGTTTCTTCCGTGCGAAATGGCGATTTATGAGAAATGACGATAAAATTGCTGTTTTAAACTTGCAAAAACATAGATAAACGCTGTTTTTAACTATTCAAACTGATAAATTCATGTTTCTTTCGTTTAAAACGGCGATTTATGAGAAATGACGATAAAATTGCTGTTTTAAACTCGCAAAAACATAGAATACCGCTGTTTTCAACTATTCAAACTGATAAATTCATGTTTCTTACGTTCGAAACGGTGGATTTTTGTGAAATCACGATAAAATTGCTGTTTTAAACTTGCAAAAACATAGAAAAACGCTGTTTTCAACTTTTTAAACTGACAAATTCATGTTTCTTCCGTGCGAAACGGCGATTTATGAGAAATGACGATAAAATTGCTGTTTTAAACTCGCAAAAACATAGAAAAACGCTGTTTTCAACTATTCAAACTGATAAATTCATGTTTCTTACGTTCGAAACGGTGGATTTTTGTGAATTTACGATAAAATTGCTGTTTTAAACTTGCAAAAACATAGAAAAACGCTGTTTTCAACTTTTCAAACTGACAAATTCATGTTTCTTCCGTGCGAAACGGCGATTTATGAGAAATGACGATAAAATTGCTGTTTTAAACTTGCAAAAACATAGAAAAACGCTATTTTCAAATACTCAAACTGATAAATTCATGTTTCTTTCGTGCGTAACGGCGATTTAGGAAAAACAACGATAAAATTGCTGTTTTAAACTTGCAAAAACATAGAAAAACGCTGTTTTCAACTTTCAAACTGATAAATTCATGTTTCTTTCGTGCGAAACGGCGATTTATGAGAAATGACGATAAAATTGCTGTATTAAACTTGCAGGAACATAGAAAAACGCTGTTTTCAACTATTCAAACTGATAAATTCATGTTTCTTTCGTGCGAAACGGCGATTTATGAGAAATGACGATAAAATTGCTGTTTTAAACTTGCAAAAACATAGAAAAACGCTGTTTTTTACTATTCAAACTGACAAATTCATGTTTCTTCCGTGCGAAACGGCGATTTATGAGAAATGACGATAAAATTGCTGTTTTAAACTCGCAAAAACATAGAAAAACGCAGTTTTCAACTATTTAAACTGACAAATTCATGTTTCTTCCTTTCGAAACGGCGAATAATGAGAAATGACGATAAAATTGCTGTTTTAAACTTGCAAAAACATAGAAAAACGCTATTTTTAACAACTCAAACTGATAAATTAATGTTTCTTTCGTGCGAAACGGCGATTTATGAGAAATGACGATAAAATTGCTGTTTTAAACTTACAAAAACATAGAAAAACACTGTTTTCAACTATTCAAACTGATAAATTCATGTTTATTTCATGCGAAACGGCGATTTATGAGAAATGACGATAAAATTACTGTTTTAAACTTGCAAAATACGCTGTTTTCAACAATCTAAACTGACGTATTTAAAATGCTGTTTTAAACTTGCAAGAACATAGAGAACGCTGTTTTCAACTATTAAAACTGATAAATTTATGTTTCTTTCGTTCGAAACGACGATTTATGAGAAATGTCGATAAAATTGCTGTTTTAAACTTGCAAAAACATAGAATAACGCTATTTTCAACTACTCAAACTGATAAATTCATGTTTCTTTCGTGCGTAACGGCGATTTATGAAAAATAACGATAAAATTGCTGTTTTAATCTTGCAAAAACTTAGAAAAATGCGGTTTTCAACTGTTCAAACTGATAAATTCATGTTTCTTTCGTGCGAAACGGCGATTTATGAGAAATGACGATAAAATTGCTGTTTTAAACTTGCAGAAACATAGAAAAACGCTGTTTTCAACTATTCAAACTGATAAATTCATGTTTCTTCCGTGCGAAACGGCGATTTATGAGAAATGACGATAAAATTGCCGTTTTAAACTTGCAAAAACATAGAAAAACGCTGTTTTCAACTATTCAAACTGATAAATTCATGTTTCTTTCGTGCGAAACGGCGATTTATGAGAAATGTCGATAAAATTGCTGTTTTAAACTTGCAAAAACATAAAAAAACGCTAGTTTCAACTATTCAAACTGATAAATTAATATTTCTTTCGTGCGAAACGGCGATTTATGAGAAATGACAATAAAATTGCTGTTTTAAACTTGCAAAAACATAGAAAAACGTTGTTTTCAACTATTCAAACTAATAAATTCATGTTTCTTTCGTGCGAAACGGCGATTTATGAGAAATGACAATAAAATTGCTGTTTTAAACTTGCAAAAACATAGAAAAACGCTGTTTTTTACTATTCAAACTGACAAATTCATGTTTCTTCCGTGCGAAACGGCGATTTATGAGAAATGACGATAAAATTGCTGTTTTAAACTCGCAAAAACATAGAAAAACGTTGTTTTCTACTATTTAAACTGACAAATTAATGTTTCTTCCGTGCGAAACGGCGATTTATGAGAAATAACGATAAAATTGCTGTTTTAAACTTGCAAAAACATAGAAAAACGCTATTTTTAACAACTTAAACTGATAAATTCATGTTTCTTTCGTGCGAAACGGCGACTTATGAGAAATGACGATAAAATTGCTGTTTTAAACTTGCAAAAACATAGAAAAACGCTGTTTTCAATTGTTAAAACTGATAAATTCATGTTTCTTTCGTGCGAAACGGCGATTTATGAGAAATGACGATAAAATTGCTGTTTTAAACTTGCAAAAACGTAGAAAACGCTGTTTTCAACTATTCAAACTGATAAATTCATGTTTATTTCGTGCGAAACGGCGATTTTTGAGAAATGACGATAAAATTGCTGTTTTAAACTTGCAAAAGCATAGAAAAACGCTGTTTTCAACTATTCAAACAGATAAATTCATGTTTCTTTCCTTCGAAACGGTGGATTTTTGTGAAATCGCGATAAAACTGCTGTTTTAAACTAGCAAAATACGCTGTTTTCAACAATCTAAACTGACGTATTTAAAATGCTGTTTTAAACTTGCAAGAACATAGAGAACGCTGTTTTCAACTATTAAAACTGATAAATTCATGTTTCTTTCGTTCGAAACGACGATTTATGAGAAATGTCGATAAAATTGCTGTTTTAAACTTGCAAAAACATAGAATAACGCTATTTTCAACTACTCAAACTGATAAATTCATGTTTCTTTCGTGCGTAACGGCGATTTATGAAAAATAACGATAAAATTGCTGTTTTAATCTTGCAAAAACTTAGAAAAATGCGGTTTTCAACTGTTCAAACTGATAAATTCATGTTTCTTTCGTGCGAAACGGCGATTTATGTGAAATGACGATAAAATTGCTGTTTTAAACTTGCAGAAACATAGAAAAACGCTGTTTTCAACTATTCAAAATGATAAATTTATGTTTCTTCCGTGCGAAACGGCGATTTATGAGAAATGACGATAAAATTGCCGTTTTAAACTTGCAAAAACATAGAAAAACGCTGTTTTCAACTATTCAAACTGACAAATTCATGTTTCTTCCGTGCGAAACGGCGATTTATGAGAAATGACGTTAAAATTGCTGTTTTAAACTTGCAAAAACATAGAAAAACGCTGTTTTCAACTATTCAAACTGATAAATTCATGTTTCTTTCGTGCGAAACGGCGATTTATGAGAAATGTCGATAAAATTGCTGTTTTAAACTTGCAAAAACATAGAAAAACGCTGTTTTCAACTGTTAAACTGATAAATTCATGTTTCTTTCGTGCGAAACGGCGATTTATGAGAAATGACGATAAAATTGCTGTTTTAAACTTGCAAAAACGTAGAAAACGCTGTTTTCAACTATTCAAACTGATAAATTCATGTTTATTTCGTGCGAAACGGCGATTTATGAGAAATGACGATAAAATTGCTGTTTTAAACTTGCAAAAGCATAGAAAAACGCTGTTTTCAACTATTCAAACAGATAAATTCATGTTTCTTTCCTTCGAAACGGTGGATTTTTGTGAAATCGCGATAAAACTGCTGTTTTAAACTAGCAAAATACGCTGTTTTCAACAATCTAAACTGACGTATTTAAAATGCTGTTTTAAACTTGCAAGAACATAGAGAACGCTGTTTTCAACTATTAAAACTGATAAATACATGTTTCTTTCGTTCGAAACGACGATTTATGAGAAATGTCGATAAAATTGCTGTTTTAAACTTGCAAAAACATAGAATAACGCTATTTTCAACTACTCAAACTGATAAATTCATGTTTCTTTCGTGCGTAACGGCGATTTATGAAAAATAACGATAAAATTGCTGTTTTAATCTTGCAAAAACTTAGAAAAATGCGGTTTTCAACTGTTCAAACTGATAAATTCATGTTTCTTTCGTGCGAAACGGCGATTTATGAGAAATGACGATAAAATTGCTGTTTTAAACTTGCAGAAACATAGAAAAACGCTGTTTTCAACTATTCAAACTGACAAATTAATGTTTCTTCCGTGCGAAACGGCGATTTATGAGAAATGACGTTAAAATTGCTGTTTTAAACTTGCAAAAACATAGAAAAACGCTGTTTTCAACTATTCAAACTGATAAATTCATGTTTCTTTCGTGCGAAACGGCGATTTATGAGAAATGTCGATAAAATTGCTGTTTTAAACTTGCAAAAACATAAAAAAACGCTAGTTTCAACTATTCAAACTGATAAATTATTTCTTTCGTGCGAAACGGCGATTTATGAGAAATGACAATAAAATTGCTGTTTTAAACTTGCAAAAACATAGAAAAACGTTGTTTTCAACTATTCAAACTGATAAATTCATGTTTCTTTCGTGCGAAACGGCGATTTATGAGAAATGACAGTAAAATTGCTGTTTTAAACTTGCAAAAACATAGAAAAACGCTGTTTTTTACTATTCAAACTGACAAATTCATGTTTCTTCCGTGCGAAACGGCGATTTATGAGAAATGACGATAAAATTGCTGTTTTAAACTCGCAAAAACATAGAAAAACGCTATTTTTAACAACTTAAACTGATAAATTCATGTTTCTTTCGTGCGAAACGGCGACTTATGAGAAATGACGATAAAATTGCTGTTTTAAACTTGCAAAAACATAGAAAAACGCTGTTTTCAACTATTTAAACTGATAAGTTCATGTTTCTTTAGTTCGAAACGGTGGATTTTTGTGAAATCACGATGAAACTGCTGTTTTAAACTAGCAAAACCAAGAAAACGCTGTTTTCAACAATCTCAACTGACGTATTTAAAATGCTGTTTTAAACTTGCAAAAACGTAGAAAACGCTGTTTTGAACTATCCATACTGACAAATTCAGTTTTGTGGTTTGGGGTTCGAGGTTTGAGGTTTGGGGTTGAGGTTTGGGGTTTGAGGTTTGGGGTTTGGGGTTCGAGTTTTGGGGTTTGGGGTTGAGGTTTGGGGTTTTAGGTTTGGGGTTCGCTGTTTGAGTTTTGGGGTTGGGGTTCGGTGTTTGAGGTTTGGGGTTTTGGGTTCGAGGTTTGAGGTTTGGGGTTCGAGGTTTGAGGTTAGGGTTTGAGGTTTGGTGTTTGAGGTTTGGGGTTGGGCGTTCGAGTTTTGGGGTTTGGGGTTGAGGTTTGGGGTCGAGGTTTGTAGTTGAGGTTTGGGGTTGAGGTTTGGGGTTGAGGTTTGGGGTTGAGGTTTGGGGTTGAGGTTTGGGGTTGAGGTTTGGGGTTTGAGGTTAGGGATTTGGGGTTCGAAGTTTGAGGTTTGGGGTTGGGGGTTCGAGTTTTGGGGTTTGGGTTGAGGTTTGGGGTTGAGGTTTGGGGTTGAGGTTTGGGGTTGAGGTTTGGGGCTGAGGTTTGGGGTTGAGGTTTGGGGTTGAGGGTTGGGGTTTGAGTTTGGGGATTGAGGTTCGGGGTTTTAGGTTTGGTGTTTGTTGTGTTTGGATTGGGTGAAATGTTTCTTTCGTTCGAAACGGTGGATTTTTGTGAAATCACGATAAAACTGCTGTTTTAAACTTGCAAAAACATAGAAAAACGTTGTTTTGAACTATTCAAACTGACAAATTCATGTTTCTTTTGTGCGAAACGGCGATTTATAAGAAATGACGGTAAAATTACTTTTTTAAACTTGCAAAAACATAGAAAAACGCTGTTTTCAACTATTCCAACTGATATATTCATGTTTCTTTCGTGCGAAACGGCGATTTATGAGAAATAACGATAAAATTACATACATACATACATACATAACGTCACGCTATGTCCCACTTAGTGGGGTAGCACGAACCCAGAAAAACAGTCAACCAACAATCAATCTCCTCCAAACATTCCTATTCTGACACACCACTTTCGCCTCGTCCACATTCATAGTGCGATTCATACATGCTCGTTTATTCTTCACACTCGGAATCATTCGTTCACGCAACAAACCATCAATCATACCCAACCAGTTATTCCTCGGACGCCCGCGCAATCGGTCAACTTCAATCTCACCCACATATATTAGTTTCACCAACCTTTCATTCGACATTCGCTCAACATGTCCAAACCACCTCAACTGACTCACTCCCACTTTCTTAACAACATTCTTTTCAATCTCACACTCATCATACACCAATGTATTCCGTATACGATCACGTCTCGTATACCCACATATTCCTCTCAAATATCTCATTTCCACAGCAGCTATACGTCGTTCATGCTTCTTCATCCACACCCAACATTCAGAACCATACATCAATGTAGGCACTAACACACCATTATAAACACTCAATCGAGCATCTCTAGATACATTCACGTTTCGAGCAAATGTACCCAGAGCACCCAATACCTTGCACCCTGCAGACACTCGCCTTTCAATCTCCCGGTCAATACGTCCATCCCTCGAGAACATACTACCCAAATATACAAATTCATTCACTTGTTCCAGTCTCACACCATTCACTGAAACATTACAATCAGTCACCAAATCATTCTTCTCAAACACCAACACTTTACATTTATCGACATTCAATAGCAGATTTAAACCTTTCCCTACTTCATTTATGCTCACAATCATTCTTCTCAATTGCTCCTCAGTTTCACCCAACACAACAACATCATCCGCATAAGCTAACGCAGGCACTATACGTCCACCAATACGTACACCATCCATTCCATTCAATGCCTTTCGTAACAACACATCCATATACAAATTAAACAACCAAGGAGACATTCCACAACCCTGTTTCACACCAACATCTATACGAAACCAATCACTCAATCTACCATCAACTCTCACCGCAGCCTCACTTCCTTCATACAACGCTCGAATCGCTCCCAACAAATTACCATCCACACCGTACTCTACAAGTACATCCCACATAGTCTCTCGAAGAACACTGTCATACGCTTTCTTTAAATCGAGAAAGCCACAGAACACCTTTTTGTTCTTATCAAGTGACTTCTCAACAATCATTCGAAGAGAAAACAATTGATCTACACAACCTCTCTCAGGCAAAAAACCTCCTTGCATATCACTTAACTTTGAAATGGTTAAGGCTCGCACCTTATGAATTAATATTTTTCCATACAACTTCCCTACCACACTCAATAAACTTATCGCTCGAAAATTTGTACATTCACTCGAACTGCCTTTGCCTTTAAATAAAGGACAAATAACAGCACGTTTCCAATCATCAGGAGCCACGCACCGTTTCAAACAAAATCTGAACAAATAAACTAACCAATCAAATAATCTTTCACCACCATATTTCAACATTTCATTTGTTATGCCATCCAAACCGGGAGCCTTACCATTCTTTAGACGCATCAATGCAAAGTTGACATCACCTTCATCTATATCCCATTCAACGTTTCTAGTATTTCTTGCATTCCCTCCCCTATTATTCACTCCATTTACACCACCATACAATTCCTTAAAATACTCACACCATCTATTCCTAACATAACGATAAAATTGCTGTTTTAAACTTGCAAAAACATAGAAAAACGCTGTTTTCAACTATTCAAACTGATAAATTCATGTTTCTTTCGTGCGAAACGGCGATTTATGAGAAATGACGATAAAATTGCTGTTTTAAACTTGCAAAAACATAGAAAAACGCTGTTTTAAACTATTCAAACTGACAAATTCATGTTTCTTTCGTGCGAAACGGCGATTTATGAGAAATGACGATAAAATTGCTGTTTTAAACTTGCAGAAACATAGAAAAACGCTGTTTTCAACTATTCAAACTGATAAATTCATGTTTCTTCCGTGCGAAACGGCGATTTATGAGAAATGACGATAAAATTGCTGTTTTAAACTCGCAAAAACATAGAAAAACGCTGTTTTCAACTATTTAAAATGACAAATTCATGTTTCTTCCGTGCGAAACGGCGATTTATGAGAAATGACGATAAAATTGCTGTTTTAAACTTGCAAAAACATAGAAAAACGCTATTTTTAACAACTCAAACTGATAAATTCATGTTTCTTTCGTGCGAAACGGCGATTTATGAGAAATGACTATAAAATTGCTGTTTTAAACTTGCAAGAACATAGAAAAACGCTATTTTCAACTGTTCAAACTGATAAATTCATGTTTCTTTCGTGCGAAACGGCGATTTATGAGAAATGACGATAAAATTGCTGTTTTAAACTTGCAAAAACATAGAAAACGCTGTTTTCAACTATTCAAACTGATAAATTCATGTTTATTTCGTGCGGAACGGCGATATATGAGAAATGACGATAAAATTACTGTTTTAAACTTGCAAAAACAAGAAAAACGCTGTTTTCAACTATTCAAACTGATAAGTTCATGTTTCTTTAGTTCGAAACGTTGGATTTTTGTGAAATCACGATGAAACTTGTTACCCTGTAAAACCGTGGTGGTTATGCAGGCGTAACTTTGCTCCTTGATGGAGGCAGCTAGCTAAATAGATCAGTGGAGATGGGTGTGGGTCGATTTTTGGTTCTAGGAAATCGATAACAACGGTAATATTAGAGAGGGCGCCACGCGGTCGCTTTACAGCCAGCGGTACCCAACCGCGAAGGTACCAGGAGCAGAAACAATAATCTAGGCGCGCAGGAAGGTAACGGATACAGCGTAAGGAAATGTGGTGTACGAGGAGTGCATCCGCTGCGCAACCGTCAGCAGCAACCAAGATGTTGGAGACCTGTTCAAATAAAAACACAACAAAACAAATAACACTAAATAAATATATATAACAATACCAGCGTGCTCAGTAACTCATCATACTTACCGTGATTTGTGTATCACAGAACGAGATCATAATGATAAAGTAACACTCACTTTGTCACCACTGATTGATTGGGTAGGTTGGGTAAGTTTCCTTACATTCAAACACAGAAAAGTTAAAGTAAAAATATTTACTGCGTTGATGAAAATGTAATAAACAAAAAATAAACAAAAGAAACTACGCACTGTGTAGGGGTGACGCGAGGAAGAACAGCCAATGCTGCTTTGAGTAAATGACGTGAATGAAATACCGTAACGTTTATACACTGCCCGCAAATAAAGTACAAAAGTTCTAAAACATAAGACCCTAGGTCGATCGACGTCGGTTTACAACAATGGGGTTGAGCGTATAAGACGTATAAGAACAATAAAACAATTCTCGGATTACCCCAGACAAGGCGTTGCGAAATCAACAGTAAATAATAATTGAAATTATAATAATTGAAATTACAATAATTTATAACTGAAAATGTTTAATTTACATAAAGCAACATGTGATAATATTAATAACTAAACCAATCAAAGTGTTTCTGATAATAATTAAAACTGATAGAATAAATGAGACAACAATCGTAAAAACTGACCAATCTCCATCGGCAACAATGAGATGGCAAATGGTTGCACAAATACACAAAATCAGGGCGATAAAATTCGCGGGAGAAATAACAAGTAGCTAACAGTTATAATAATTCACTTAGCTGTACGACGAGCCACTACTGGCCGCTGGAGTACCCCTTGCCCCTCGCTCCGCGCTCTTATGGGCCGCCAATATCTGGATCACTGGATCTGGCTCGCGGCGGGTGCACTTTGGCGGTCTGGGCTGAGACGCAGGACACCGAAGGCTGGTGGTCGGGTACCAAGGAAGCTAGGTATGCGCTGCCTGAGTTTGAGCGCACTCACGAGGCGTGAAGGTGGAACAATGGCGGTCGCCGACCGTTTATTTTAAATCCTCAACAACTGAGCTATTCCGGAGAATGCAAACGAAATATCACACAAACACTGCTCCCGAAACTACGTTTGGTGATTACCCAAGATCCCCAAAACTGGGTATTGCAGAAACAATATTAGTAAACAACCAAAACTTATAAACGACGGTACGACTTCAACTGTTCTCGCTTCGTGTCTTTCTTTCTCAACTTCCCACTGACTTGTGTAAAATTTTTAATTTTAAGAAAGAGAGTCATGGACAAGGACAGCTATACGAATTTAAGAAGAAAACAAAGAAAGTGTCAGAACACTAGCGACAAACAATAAAAACAGCAACTAAAGGCATGTATACAATGCATAATCTCGCAGAAAAGGCAGGCAAACAAGGGAATTAAATGTGAAAGGTAGTTTAAGGGTTATTATTAATAATCGAGGATGTACTGTAGTTTATGTTTATAACGAGAATAAAGGTCTAAATATTTAAACTAAGTTTTATCAAATACGCAGCGCTATAGCTGCGCCTTTTCACACTAATGACGCCTGCGCGTTTAAACAATTCTAAAGTGTCAACAAGATATCAACAAATAAGTCCTTGGAGGGAAAAAGGGAAATAATTCTAATATGTGGCAACTAAAGCACGGCAATAAATCAAATTTAACTATGTAAATCATTACAGGTAAGTGTAAAATCAGAAATTATTAAGTTACATTGATCAATTCTTTAACTACACAATTTTTCTTTTAGGTTAGTAGAGGAAAGGAAACCAATAAATTAATGAGAAAGGATCTAAGGATATGAACAAAAAAAAAGGAATGGGATACGAAACTGACACGTAACAAATCCCCCTTCTACTTCCTTGAGGTTTAATTCCGAAGGAATTAAATCTCACAACGAGACGCGAAAAAGGAAGAAGAATAGTCGCTCACGAGAAATATAGAATTGTATTGCACTTAAACAACAAGAACTGGAAGTGAATTAAGAGGTAAGAAAGAACAAAACATATATTATATCAATGGAACCATAATTAAAATAAATTATTTGCATCTTCTGCAGAGTTTCGATCTGGCCCAGGCTTTAAATCTTTCACATGCCAAGTCCCACATAAACTTCCGTCGTTATCCTCCAGTTCATAAACGTAATTCGAGACTTTCTTACGCACTTTAAAAGGTCCAACGTATTTAGCTGCAAGCTTACTTGCATAGTTCTCGGCAGCATTTGATAATTTAAAGTTCCTTCGCCAGACGACCTGTCCTACAACATATTCCACGGGTCGACGTCGAAGATCATAACGGACTTTACTTCGAGCGTGAGCCTGATCTAAACGTTTTCGTATTTCGGTGCAGATCTTGACTAACTGAGCAGGCTTTTTCTCTTTCACATCGCCGCGGTCTACATCGATCGTGCCATCCTGATTCACGGCGTCTATCACGTAATCCGTGCCTGTCAAAATTTGCTCTCGTCCGAAATTGGCAAAGTAAGGGGTGCAACCGGTAGCTTCATGTACTTGGGTGCGTATGGCGCAGCTAACCGAAGGCAAGTATAGATCCCACTTTTTTTGGTTTTCATTAACGTAAGACGACAGCATTGTTTTTACCACCCTATTTACCCGTTCCGTGGGGTTGTTCTGCGCGTGGTACAGAGCATTAAACAATATGGTAACTCCATACTTTGCACACATCTGACGGAAAACTTCACTCCGATATTGCACTCCATTGTCGCAGATTAGATATTGTGGAACGCCAAATAAAAGGAAAACATCATTTTCGATGCGTTGGATAACTGCTTGACTAGTGGCACTCCGCAAAGGAAAGGTAAGCACGAATTTGCTAAAATAATCGCAAACTAATAAGATATACCGAAAATTTTTAGAACTGGGAGGAAGTGGACCAATTAAATCCGTGCTAATTAATTGAAATGGCCGGAAAACTCGAGGACGTGAACCCATCAAACCCGGAGTACTTTTCTGCTCAACTTTATGTTCCGCGCACACCACACAACGGTTTACATAAGCCTTCACGTCGTCCATCATTTTCGGCCAATAATAACGTGTACGCAGCCTGTGGTAGGTTTTATTTATTCCAGGGTGACCGGAAACTGGTGAATCATGGACTATTTTTAGGATTTGACGCCGTTGCTCTTGAGGAATGATACGTTTCCATGAATCTTGTTCGTCCATTAAATTTGAAGCAGAAGAACGAACATACTTAAACAACACGTTACCTTCGACTCTCCAAGCAGGAAATTTGTGTGGCTTGTCTACCACATGACTCAACATCTTGTTGTACCAGGTGTCGGTGACAGTTTGGGCTGCCAAAGGGGCAATGAAAGCACTTTCAACAGATGGAACGGATCTGGATAGGCAATCAGGTACGACATTTTCTTTACCTCTTCTATGCACTATGTCAAACTCATATTGTTGCAGCTTGACGCTCCAACGGCACAGTCTGCCTGACGGATCCTTTAAGTTGTTGAGCCATACTAAAGAGTGGTGATCCGTCACTACCGTAAAATGCGTGCCTTCTAAATATGGACGCAGTTTATCCAGGGCCCACACAACTGCCAAGCATTCCCTTTCTGTCGTCGTATAGTTCTTTTCATTTCTTGTCAACGATCTGCTGAGAAAACACACGACTCGCTCGCCATCATCGAAGACTTGCGAGAGAACGGCTCCTAACCCAAAACCACTGGCGTCGGTTTGGACGGTAAATGGACGAGAAAAGTCAGGACATGACAAAATAGGAGCCGTAACCAGACACTCTTTTAATCTATTAAAAGCTTCCTGACATTCTCCAGTCCAATGCCATTTATTTTTCCGTTTCAACAAACTAGTGAGTGGAGAACTTATAGAAGAGAAGTCCTTCACAAACCGACGGTACCATGATGCCATCCCCAAGAAGCTTCTCACGTCAGATACACAGGTGGGTGTCGGGATATTTAATATCGCACTCACCTTATCCGGGTCTACCCTTAATCCCTGCTTATCAACCACATAACCCAAGTAACGTAATTCAGGGCGGCAGAACTTACATTTCTCCCGACTTAAGGTGAGGCCCGCAGCCGAAACACGTTCAAAAATCTTTTTCAAAACGTCTAAATGGTGTTCAAAACTGTCTGAGATGACGATGACGTCATCTAAATAAACAAAAACATAAGGTTCAAGGTCGGGCCCTAACACGCGATCAATGAGTCTTTGCCACGTAGCCGGCGCGTTCGTAAGGCCAAATGGCATACGTTTAAACTGAAAGAGACCTCTATTTGGCACTGTAAAAGCTGTATATTCACGGCTACTTTCACTCATCGGTATTTGCCAATATGCCGATTTAATATCCAGCGAGCTCAAAAACTTGGCACCTCGCAACCGATCTAAAATACTTGACACGTATGGAATCGGGTATGCATCTTTTTTCGTAACTTTGTTGACTTTTCTAAAGTCAACGCAGAACCGAAAGTCGCCATCTTTTTTTGGAACCATGAGTATTGGGGAAGCCCATGGGCTTGAAGAAGGTTCAATAATATCATCTGCCAGCATTTGATCTAGTTCCTTGTCAATATGACGTTGCATGGCCGGAGAAACAGGGTAGTAACGCTGTTTGATCGGTTCCGAATCTGTCACAATTTTGTGTTCGACCAAGGTGGTGCACCCGATTTTTCTACTAGTCGTATTCCAATAACTCTCTATCAGGACACTTAACTGTTTCTGCTGCTCTGACGACAACTCTGACATCATACCGTTTTCAATGTTCACCGAAGATACTGCCGAAAAATTCCACACATCGTTACGAAGGTCGGGCACGATGCCCATCGTACACCAAAAATCCATACCCAAAATAATAGACGTGGTGACGTTTGGAACAACTAAAAACTTAATCAATTTAATTTGATTCATCAGACGAACTGGCACCGTTATAGACCCTAAGCTGGAACATTCTTTACCATCCGCTACTCTGCAAACAGGAGCATCTTTTTCGTCAAGTGTTAATCCCATGAGCATCAAAATTTCCCAACCATTCTTACCTAAGATTGACCTACTAGCTCCCGAATCAAGAAGACCTAAAAACTTATGCTCGAATATTGAAATTTGTAGGTATGGACGTTGATCATCACCCAAGTGCGAAATGATGAAATTGACAACTGCTAAATTCCGCTCATACTCGACTTGTTTGGCCGAAAGAGGAGTAACGGAAGACACAACCCGGCCATCTAGTGCCTCCCTTGACCGTTTCCCGAGCACCGTGGGCAGTTTCGCAAAATAACGCCAGCTCTACCACAACCAAAACAATGCTGACGAAAAGGTTCGGTGCATTCTTGTGCCTTATGACCTACACAGCGACAATTCCAACAAGTAAAGACTCTTTTTGGAGCCGAAGAAGAGGGAACTTCAGTGGCATGGACTGGGGCTGCTCGAGCACGTCCATGATAGGCTAAATCTGGTTCTAATAAATTTTTCCGATTACTTGGCGGAGGAGTAAACTTTTCAGCCATCAGTCGGTTAACTTCCAGCTGTTTACAGACACGAAGAAGCTTCTCAACAGACTCAACTGGTTCCAATCCAATGCCCTGGATTAAATATGGCAGAATGTTGCGACGCAATACTTGCAACTTCTCATTTTCCGATGGTGATGCTGGTAGTCTGCTAAAAAGATTAGCCATGCAGGACACATAAGTGCCGATGGGTTCGTCTGCGCCCTGCGTACGATTACGAATCTCGTTCCAAAGGTCCGCCTCATAGTCAAAAGGCTCATATTCCTCACGCACCAGCTTCACAAAATCCCTCCAATTTTTAATTTGACTACGTACTGACCTATACCAAATGAGAGCTCGACCTTTCAGCAGTTCAATAATGGAATCACATAATTCGCTCTCAGACGCCATGCGAGATATCCGATAGTCTTCAATACGTTCGAGAAATGCATTGACGCTTATCTCACCCTCCCCAGAGAAAGATATATCCCATCTTGCTATTGGAATTTGTTTTCTAGCTACTACTGGCTCTGGAGGTACTTCATGTTTAGGTTCTTTGAGTTGATCATCAGCTGTGTCGGCGATCTCCATAAGTTTATCTTCCGCTTCCTGAATGCGATTCTGTAACTGCGCAACAGCTGCTGTAACGTCGGCATTATCACTATGAATTCTAGCCAATCTGGAGATAAGATGTTGCATTTTAGTGGTAATCTTAAGAAAGGCAACACTTGTCGACGTGCCGGAAAACTCGTCAATTAGTCCCTGCAATAAAATAATCTTTTCCGTACATATATCCACTTCGGTGTTAGAATCAAGTGGGATAGCCGGAGTATTCGGAAGGTCTTCTATATCCTCGGTGGCAAGCCGTTTCAGCAGTTCTTTCCGTAGGCTCATAACCGTCTGACGATTACTATTAGCAACTCCTCGAACCCTAAGTTCGTATTCTAGTTCGTCTTTCAATAAGCGGTTTGGTTCCATAATAAAGACAAGAGAAAATAAAGCATAAAAACAAAAATTTATTATAACAATCCAAGACAATCTATGTATCTACCCTAATATTTATCAACAGAAAAGAGAAGTAAAAACAGGCCTCGTAGTTGGTCGTCAAATTTGTTAGGTTGCCCCACGTTGGGCGCCAATTTGTTACCCTGTAAAACCGTGGTGGTTATGCAGGCGTAACTTTGCTCCTTGATGGAGGCAGCTAGCTAAATAGATCAGTGGAGATGGGTGTGGGTCGATTTTTGGTTCTAGGAAATCGATAACAACGGTAATATTAGAGAGGGCGCCACGCGGTCGCTTTACAGCCAGCGGTACCCAACCGCGAAGGTACCAGGAGCAGAAACAATAATCTAGGCGCGCAGGAAGGTAACGGATACAGCGTAAGGAAATGTGGTGTACGAGGAGTGCATCCGCTGCGCAACCGTCAGCAGCAACCAAGATGTTGGAGACCTGTTCAAATAAAAACACAACAAAACAAATAACACTAAATAAATATATATAACAATACCAGCGTGCTCAGTAACTCATCATACTTACCGTGATTTGTGTATCACAGAACGAGATCATAATGATAAAGTAACACTCACTTTGTCACCACTGATTGATTGGGTAGGTTGGGTAAGTTTCCTTACATTCAAACACAGAAAAGTTAAAGTAAAAATATTTACTGCGTTGATGAAAATGTAATAAACAAAAAATAAACAAAAGAAACTACGCACTGTGTAGGGGTGACGCGAGGAAGAACAGCCAATGCTGCTTTGAGTAAATGACGTGAATGAAATACCGTAACGTTTATACACTGCCCGCAAATAAAGTACAAAAGTTCTAAAACATAAGACCCTAGGTCGATCGACGTCGGTTTACAACAATGGGGTTGAGCGTATAAGACGTATAAGAACAATAAAACAATTCTCGGATTACCCCAGACAAGGCGTTGCGAAATCAACAGTAAATAATAATTGAAATTATAATAATTGAAATTACAATAATTTATAACTGAAAATGTTTAATTTACATAAAGCAACATGTGATAATATTAATAACTAAACCAATCAAAGTGTTTCTGATAATAATTAAAACTGATAGAATAAATGAGACAACAATCGTAAAAACTGACCAATCTCCATCGGCAACAATGAGATGGCAAATGGTTGCACAAATACACAAAATCAGGGCGATAAAATTCGCGGGAGAAATAACAAGTAGCTAACAGTTATAATAATTCACTTAGCTGTACGACGAGCCACTACTGGCCGCTGGAGTACCCCTTGCCCCTCGCTCCGCGCTCTTATGGGCCGCCAATATCTGGATCACTGGATCTGGCTCGCGGCGGGTGCACTTTGGCGGTCTGGGCTGAGACGCAGGACACCGAAGGCTGGTGGTCGGGTACCAAGGAAGCTAGGTATGCGCTGCCTGAGTTTGAGCGCACTCACGAGGCGTGAAGGTGGAACAATGGCGGTCGCCGACCGTTTATTTTAAATCCTCAACAACTGAGCTATTCCGGAGAATGCAAACGAAATATCACACAAACACTGCTCCCGAAACTACGTTTGGTGATTACCCAAGATCCCCAAAACTGGGTATTGCAGAAACAATATTAGTAAACAACCAAAACTTATAAACGACGGTACGACTTCAACTGTTCTCGCTTCGTGTCTTTCTTTCTCAACTTCCCACTGACTTGTGTAAAATTTTTAATTTTAAGAAAGAGAGTCATGGACAAGGACAGCTATACGAATTTAAGAAGAAAACAAAGAAAGTGTCAGAACACTAGCGACAAACAATAAAAACAGCAACTAAAGGCATGTATACAATGCATAATCTCGCAGAAAAGGCAGGCAAACAAGGGAATTAAATGTGAAAGGTAGTTTAAGGGTTATTATTAATAATCGAGGATGTACTGTAGTTTATGTTTATAACGAGAATAAAGGTCTAAATATTTAAACTAAGTTTTATCAAATACGCAGCGCTATAGCTGCGCCTTTACACACTAATGACGCCTGCGCGTTTAAACAATTCTAAAGTGTCAACAAGATATCAACAAATAAGTCCTTGGAGGGAAAAAGGGAAATAATTCTAATATGTGGCAACTAAAGCACGGCAATAAATCAAATTTAACTATGTAAATCATTACAGGTAAGTGTAAAATCAGAAATTATTAAGTTACATTGATCAATTCTTTAACTACACAATTTTTCTTTTAGGTTAGTAGAGGAAAGGAAACCAATAAATTAATGAGAAAGGATCTAAGGATATGAACAAAAAAAAAGGAATGGGATACGAAACTGACACGTAACAAACTGCTGTTTTAAACTAGCAAAACCAAGAAAACGCTGTTTTCAACAATCTCAACTGACGTATTTAAAATGCTGTTTTAAACTTGCAAAAACATAGAAAACGCTGTTTTGAACCATCCATACTGACAAATTCAGTTTTGTGGTTTGGGGTTCGAGGTTTGAGGTTTGGGGTTGAGGTTTGGGGTTTGAGGTGTGGGGTTTGGAGTTCGAGTTTTGGGGTTTGGGGTTGAGGTTTGGGGTTTGAGGTTTGGGGTTCGCTGTTTGAGTTTTGGGGTTGGGGTTCGGTGTTTGAGGTTTGGGGTTTGGGGTTCGAGGTTTGAGGTTTGGGGTTCAAATTTTGAGGTTTGGGTTTGAGGTTTGGGGTTTGAGGTTTGGGGTTGGGCGTTCGAGTTTTGGGGTTTGGGGTTGAGGTTTGGGGTCGAGGTTTGTAGTTGAGGTTTGGGGTTGAGGTTTGGGGTTGAGGTTTGGGGTTGAGGTTTGGGGTTTGAGGTTAGGGATTTGGGGTTCGAAGTTTGAGGTTTGGGGTTTGAAGTTTGGGGTTAGGGGTTCGAGTTTTGGGGTTTGGGGTTGAGGTTTGGGGTTGAGGTTTGGGGTTGAGGTTTGGGGTTGAGGTTTGGGGTTTGAGGTTAGGGATTTAGGGTTCGAAGTTTGAGGTTTGGGGTTCGAGGTTTGAGGTTTAGGGTTGAGGGTTGGGGTTTGAGTTTGGGGATTGAGGTTCGGGGTTTTAGGTTTGGTGTTTGTGGTGTTTTTATTGGGTGAAATGTTTCTTTCGTGCGAAACGGCGAATTATGAGATTCAAATTGCTGTTTTAATCTTGTAAAAACATAAAAAACGCTGTTTTCAACTATTCAAACTGACAAATTCATGTTTCTTTCGTGTGAAACGGCGACTTATGAGGAATGACGATAAAATTGCTGTTTTAAACTTGCAAAAACCAAGAAGAACGCTGTTTTGAACTATAAAAACTGACAAATTCATGTTTCATTCGTGCGAAACGGAGATTTATGAGAAATGACGATAAAATTGCTGTTTTAAACTTGCAAAAACATAGAATAACGCTATTTTCAACTACTCAAACTGATAAATTCATATTTCTTTCGTGTGTAACGGTGATTTATGAAAAATAACGATAAAATTGTTGTTTTAATCTTGCAAAAACATAGAAAAATTCTGTTTTCAACTGTTCAAACTGATAAATTCATGTTTCTTTCATGCGAAACGGCGATTTATGAGAAATGACGATAAAATTGCTGTTTTAAACTTGCAAAAACATAGAAAAACGCTGTTTTCAACTGTTCAAACTGATAAATTCATGTTTCTTTCGTGCGAAACGGCGATTTATGAGAAATGACGATAAAATTGCTGTTTTAAACTTGCAAAAACATAGAAAACGCTGTTTTGAACTATCCATACTGACAAATTCAGTTTTGTGGTTTGGGGGTTCGAGGTTTGAGGTTTGGGGTTGAGGTTTGGGGTTTGAGGTTTAAGGTTTGGGGTTCGAGTTTTGGGGTTTGGGGTTGAGGTTTGGGGTTTGAGGTTTGGGGTTCGCTGTTTGAGTTTTAGGGTTGGGGTTCGGTGTTTGAGGTTTGGGGTTTGGGGTTCGAGGTTTAAGGTTTGGAGTTCGAGGTTTGAGGTTTGGGTTTAAAGTTTGGTGTTTGAGGTTTGGGGTTGGGCGTTCGAGTTTTGGGGTTTGGGGTTGAGGTTTGGGGTCGAGGTTTGTAGTTGAGGTTTGGGGTTGAGGTTTGGGGTTGAGGTTTGGGGTTTGAGGTTAGGGATTTGGGGTTCGAAATTTGAGGTTTGGGGTTTGAGGTTTGGTGTTGGGGGTTCGAGTTTTGGGGTTTGGGTTGAGGTTTGGGGTTGATGTTTGGGGTTGAGGTTTGGGGTTTGAGGTTAGGGATTTAGGGTTCGAAGTTTGAGGTTTCAGGTTCGAGGTTTGAGGTTTAGGGTTGAGGGTTGGGGTTTGAGTTTGGGGATTGAGGTTCGGGGTTTTAGGTTTGGTGTTTGTGGTGTTTTTATTGGGTGAAATGTTTCTTTCGTGCGAAACGGCGAATTATGAGATTCAAATTGCTGTTTTAATCTTGTAAAAACATAAAAAACGCTGTTTTCAACTAATCAAACTGATGAATTTCTCTTGTTGGAAACTGCGGATTTTTGTGAAATCACGATAAAACGCTGTTTTCAACTATTCAAACTGATAAATTCATGTTTCTTTCGTAAGAAACGGCGATTTAAGAGAAATTACGATAAAATTGCTGTTTTAAACTTGCAAAAACATAGAAAAACGCTGTTTTCAACTATTCAAACTGACAAATTCATGTTTCTTTCGTGCGAAACGGCGACTTATGAGGAATGACGCTAAAATTGCTGTTTTAAACTTGCAAAAACCAAGAAAAACGCTGTTTTGAACTATTCAAACTGACAAATTTATGTTTCATTCGTGCGAAACGGAGATTTATGAGAAATGACCATAAAATTGCTGTTTTAAACTTGCAAAAACATAGAATAACGCTATTTTCAACTACTCAAACTGATAAATTCATGTTTCTTTCGTGCGTAACGGCGATTTATGAAAAATAACGATAAAATTGTTGTTTTAATCTTGCAAAAACATAGAAAAATTCTGTTTTCATCTGTTCAAACTGATAAATTCAAGTTTCTTCCGTGCGAAACGGCGATTTATGAGAAATGACAATAAAATTGCTGTTTTAAACGTGCAAAAACATAGAAAAACGCTGTTTTTTACTATTCAAACTGACAAATTCATGTTTCTTCCATGCGAAACGGCGATTTATGAGAAATGACGATAAAATTGCTGTTTTAAACTTGCAGAAACATAGAAAAACGCTGTTTTCAACTATTCAAACTGATAAATTCATGTTTCTTCCGTGCGAAACGGCGATTTATGAGAAATGACGATAAAATTGCTGTTTTAAACTTGCAAAAACATAGAAAAACGCTGTTTTGAACTATTCAAACTGATAAATTCAGGTTTCTTTCTTTCTAAACGGTGGATTTTTGTGAAATCACGATGAAACTGCTGTTTTAAACTAGCAAAACCAAGAAAACGCTGTTTTCAACAATCTAAACTGACGTATTTAAAATGCTGTTTTAAACTTGCAAAAACATAGAAAACGCTGTTTTGAAGTATCCAAACTGACAAATTCAGTTTTGTGGCTTGGGGTTCGAGGTTTAAGGTTTGGGGTTGAGGTTTGGGGTTTGAGGTTTGGGTTTTGGGGTTTTGGGGTTAGGGGTTGAGGTTTGGGGTTTGAGGTTTGGGGTTCGCGGTTTGAGGTTTGGGGTTGGGGTTCGGTGTTTGCGGTTTGGGGTTTGGGGTTCGAGTTTTGGGGTTTGGGGTTGAGGTTTGGGGTTGAGGTTTGGGGTTTGAGGTGTTTAAATTGGGTGAAATATTTCTTTCGTGCGAAACGGCGAATTATGAGATTCAAATTGCTGTTTTAAACTTGTAAAAACATAAAAAACGCTGTTTTCAACTAATCAAACTGATGAATTTCCTTTGTTGGAAACTGCGGATTTTTGTGAAATCACGATAAAACGCTATTTTCAACTATTCAAACTGATAAATTCATGTTTCTTTCGTGAGAAACGGCGATTTAAGAGAAATGACGATAAAATTGCTGTTTTAAACTTGCAAAAACATAGAAAAAAGCTGTTTTCAACTATTCAAACTGACAAATTCATGTTTCTTTCGTGCGAAACGGCGATTTATGAGAAATGACGCTAAAATTGCTGTTTTAAACTTGCAAAAACATATAAAAACGCTGTTTTGAACTATTCAAACTGACAAATTCATGTTTCATTCGTGTGAAACGGCGATTTATGAGAAATGACGATAAAATTGCTGTTTTAAACTTGCAAAAACATAGAAAAACGCTGTTTTGAACTATTCAAACTGACAAATTCATGTTTCTTTCGTGTGAAACGGCGATTTATGAGAAATGACGATAAAATTGCTGTTTTAAACTTGCAAAAACATAGAAAAACGCTGTTTTCAACTACTCAAACTGATAAATTCATGTTTCTTTCGTGTGAAACGGCGATTTATGAGAAATGACGATAAAATTGCTGTTTTAAACTTGCAAAAACATAGAAAAACGCTGTTTTGAACTATTCAAACTGACAAATTCATGTTTCTTTCGTGTGAAACGGCGATTTATGAGAAACGACGATAAAATTGCTGTTTTAAACTTGCAAAAACATAGAAAAACGCTGTTTTGAACTATTCAAACTGACAAATTCATGTTTCTTTCGTGTGAAACGGCGATTTATGAGAAATGACGATAAAATTGCTGTTTTAAACTTGCAAAAACATAGAAAAACGCTGTTTTGAACTATTCAAACTGACAAATTCATGTTTCTTTCGTGTGAAACGGCGTTTTATGAGAAATGACGATAAAATTGCTGTTTTAAACTTGCAAAAACATAGAAAAACGCTGTTTTTAACTATTTAAACTGATAAATTCAGGTTTCTTTCGTTCGAAACGGTGGATTTTTGTGAAATCACGATAAAACTGCTGTTTTAAACTTGCAAAAACATAGAAAAACGCTGTTTTGAACTATTCAAACTGACAAATTCATGTTTCTTTCGTGCGAAACGGCGATTTATGAGAAATGACGATCAAATTGCTGTTTTAAACTTGCAAAAACATAGAAAAACGCTGTTTTCAACTATTCAAACTGATAAATTCAGGTTTCTTTCGTTCGAAACGGTGGATTTTTGTGAAATCACGATAAAACTGCTGTTTTAAACTTGCAAAAACATAGAAAAACGCTGTTTTGAACTATTCAAACTGACAAATTCATGTTTCTTTCGTGCGAAACGGCGATTTATGAGAAATGACGATCAAATTGCTGTTTTAAACTTGCAAAAACATAGAAAAACGCTGTTTTGAACTATTCAAACTGACAAATTCATGTTTCTTTCGTGTGAAACGGCGATTTGTGAGAAATGACGATAAAATTGCTGTTTTAAACTTGCAAAAACATAGAAAAACTCTGTTTTCAACTATTCAAATTGACAAATTCATGTTTCTTTCGTGCGAAACAACGATTTATGAGAAATGACGATAAAATTGCTGTTTTAAACTTGCAAAAACATAGAAAAACGCTGTTTTCAACTATTCAAACCGATAAATTCATGTTTCTTTCGTGTGAAACGGCGATTTATGAGAAATGACGATAAAATTGCTGTTTTAAACTTGCAAAAACATAGAAAAACGCTGTTTTGAACTATTCAAACTGACAAACTCATGTTTCTTTCGTGCGAAACGGCGATTTATGAGGAATAACGATAAAATTGCTGTTTTAAACTTGCAAAAACATAGAAAAACACTGTTTTCAACTGTTCAAACTGAAAAATTCTTGTTTCTTTCGTGCGAAACGGCGATTTATGAGAAATGACGATAAAATTGCTGTTTTAAACTTGCAAAAACATAGAAAAACGCTGTTTTCAACTATTCAAACTGATAAATTCATGTTTATTTCGTGCGAAACGGCAATTTATGAGAAATTACGATAAAATTACTGTTTTAAACTTGCAAAAACAAGAAAAACGCTGTTTTCAATTATTCAAACTGATAAATTCATGTTTCTTTAGTTCGAAACGGTGGATTTTTGTGAAATCACGATGAAACTGCTGTTTTAAACTAGCAAAACCAAGAAAACGCTGTTTTAAACAATCTAAACTGACGTATTTAAAATGCTGTTTTAAACTTGCAAAAACATAGAAAACGCTGTTTTGAAGTATCCAAACTGACAAATTCAGTTTTGTGGTTTGGAGTTCGAGGTTTGAGGTTTGGGGTTGAAGTTTGGGGTTTGAGGTTTGGGGTTTGGGGTTTTGGGGTTAGGGGTTTAAATTTGGGGTATGAGGTTTGGGGTTCGCGGTTTGAGGTTTGGGGTTGGGGTTCGGTGTTTGCGGTTTGGGGTTTGGGGTTCGAGGTTTGAGGTTTGGGGTTCGAGGTTTGAGGTTTGGGGTTGAGGTTTGGGGTTTGAGGTTTGGGGTTGGGGGTTCGAGTTTTGGGGTTTGGGGTTGAGGTTTGGGGTTGAGGGTTGGGGTTTGAGTTTGAGGATTGGGGTTCGGGGTTTTAGGTTTGGTGTTTGTGGTGTTTAAATTGGGTGAAATGTTTCTTTCGTGCGAAACGACGAATTATGAGATTCAAATTGCTGTTTTAAACTTGTAAAAACATAAAAAACGCTGTTTTCAACTAATCAAACTGATGAATTTCCTTTGTTGGAAACTGCGGATTTTTGTGAAATCACGATAAAACGCTGTTTTCAACTATTCAAACTGATAAATTCATGTTTCTTTCGTGAGAAACGGCGATTTAATAGAAATGACGATAAAATTGCTGTTTTAAACTTGCAAAAACATAGAAAAAAGCTGTTTTCAACTATTCAAACTAACAAATTTATGTTTCTTTCGTGCGAAACGGCGATTTATGAGAAATGACGCTAAAATTGCTGTTTTAAACTTGCAAAAACATATAAAAACGCTGTTTTGAACTATTCAAACAGACAAATTCATGTTTCATTCGTGTGAAACGGCGATTTATGAGAAATGACGATAAAATTGCTGTTTTAAACTTGCAAAAACATAGAAAAACGCTGTTTTGAACTATTCAAACTGACAAATTCATGTTTCTTTCGTGTGAAACGGCGATTTATGAGAAATGACGATAAAATTGCTGTTTTAAACTTGCAAAAACATAGAAAAACGCTGTTTTGAACTATTCAAACTTAAAAATTCATGTTTCTTTCGTGTGAAACGGCGATTTATGAGAAATGACGATAAAATTGCTGTTTTAAACTTGCAAAAACATAGAAAAACGCTGTTTTCAACTACTCAAACTGATAAATTCATGTTTCTTTCGTGTGAAACGGCGATTTATGAGAAATGACGATAAAATTGCTGTTTTAAACTTGCAAAAACATAGAAAAACGCTGTTTTGAACTATTCAAACTGACAAATTCGTGTTTCTTTCGTGTGAAACGGCGATTTATGAGAAACGACGATAAAATTGCTGTTTTAAACTTGCAAAAACATAGAAAAACGCTGTTTTGAACTATTCAAACTGACAAATTCATGTTTCTTTCGTGTGAAACGGCGATTTATGAGAAATGACGATAAAATTGCTGTTTTAAACTTGCAAAAACATAGAAAAACGCTGTTTTGAACTATTCAAACTGACAAATTCATGTTTCTTTCATGTGAAACGGCGTTTTATGAGAAATGACGATAAAATTGCTGTTTTAAACTTGCAAAAACATAGAAAAACGCTGTTTTTAACTATTCAAACTGATAAATTCGGGTTTCTTTCGTTCGAAACGGTGGATTTTTGTAAAATCACGATAAAACTGCTGTTTTAAACTTGCAAAAACATAGAAAAACGCTGTTTTGAACTATTCAAACTGACAAATTCATGTTTCTTTCGTGCGAAACGGCGATTTATGAGAAATGACGATCAAATTGCTGTTTTAAACTTGCAAAAACATAGAAAAACACTGTTTTCAACTGTTCAAACTGATAAATTCTTGTTTCTTTCGTGCGAAACGGCGATTTATGATAAATGACGATAAAATTGCTGTTTTAAAATTGCAAAAACATAGAAAAACGCTGTTTTCAACTATTCAAACTGATAAATTCAGGTTTCTTTCGTTCGAAACGGTGGATTTTTGTGAAATCACGATAAAACTGCTGTTTTAAACTTGCAAAAACATAGAAAAACGCTGTTTTGAACTATTCAAACTGACAAATTCATGTTTCTTTCGTGCGAAACGGCGATTTATGAGAAATGACGATCAAATTGCTGTTTTAAACTTGCAAAAACATAGAAAAACGCTGTTTTGAACTATTCAAACTGACAAATTCATGTTTCTTTCGTGTGAAACTGCGATTTGTGAGAAATGTAAAATTGCTGTTTTAAACTTGCAAAAACATAGAAAAACTCTGTTTTGAACTATTCAAACTGACAAATTCATGTTTCATTCGTGTGAAACGGCGATTTATGAGAAATGACGATAAAATTGCTGTTTTAAACTTGCAAAAACATAGAAAAACGCTGTTTTCAACTATTCAAACTGATAAATTCATGTTTATTTCGTGCGAAACGGCAATTTATGAGAAATGACGATAAAATTACTGTTTTATCTTGCAAAAACAAGAAAAACGCTGTTTTCAACTATTCAAACTGATAAATTCATGTTTCTTTAGTTCGAAACGGTGGATTTTTGTGAAATCACGATGAAACTGCTGTTTTAAACTAGCAAAACCAAGAAAACGCTGTTTTCAACAATCTAAACTGACGTATTTAAAATGCTGTTTTAAACTTGCAAAAACATAGAAAACGCTGTTTTGAAGTATCCAAACTGACAAATTCAGTTTTGTGGTTTGGGGTTCGAGGTTTGAGGTTTGGGGTTGAGGTTTGGGGTTTGAGGTTTGGGGTTTGGGGTTTTGGGGTTAGGGGTTTAAGTTTGGGGTTTGAGGTTTGGGGTTCGCGGTTTGAGGTTTGGGGTTGGGGTTCGGTGTTTGCGGTTTGGGGTTTGGGGTTCGAGGTTTGAGGTTTGGGGTTCGAGGTTTGAGGTTTGGGGTTGAGGTTTGGGGTTTGAGGTTTGGGGTTGGGGGTTCGAGTTTTGGGGTTTGGGGTTGAGGTTTGGGGTTGAGGGTTGGGGTTTGAGTTTGAGGATTGGGGTTCGGGGTTTTAGGTTTGGTGTTTGTGGTGTTTAAATTGGGTGAAATGTTTCCTTCGTGCGAAACGGCGAATTATGAGATTCAAATTGCTGTTATAACTTGTAAAAACATAAAAAACGCTGTTTTGAACTATTCAAACTGACAAATTCATGTTTCTTTCGTGCGAAACGGCGATTTATGAGAAATGACGATCAAATTGCTGTTTTAAACTTGCAAAAACATAGAAAAACGCTGTTTTGAACTATTCAAACTGACAAATTCATGTTTCTTTCGTGTGAAACGGCGATTTGTGAGAAATGACGATAAAATTTCTGTTTTAAACTTGCAAAAACATAGAAAAACGCTGTTTTCAACTATTCAAATTGACAAATTCATGTTTCTTTCGTGCGAAACGGCGATTTATGGGAAATGACGATAAAATTGCTGTTTTAAACTTGCAAAAACATAGAAAAACGCTGTTTTCAACTATTCAAACTGATAAATTCATGTTTCTTTCGTGTGAAACGGCGATTTATGAGAAATGACGATAAAATTGCTGTTTTAAACTTGCAAAAACATAGAAAAACGCTGTTTTGAACTATTCAAACTGACAAACTCATGTTTCTTTCGTGCGAAACGGCGATTTATGAGAAATAACGATAAAATTGCTGTATTAAACTTGCAAAAACATAGAAAAACACTGTTTTCAACTGTTCAAACTGATAAATTCTTGTTTCTTTCGTGCGAAACGGCGATTTATGAGAAATGACGATAAAATTGCTGTTTTAAACTTGCAAAAACATAGAAAAACGCTGTTTTCAACTATTCAAACTGATAAATTCATGTTTCTTTAGTTCGAAACGGTGGATTTTTGTGAAATCATGATGAAACTGCTGTTTGAAACTAGCAAAACCAAGAAAACGCTGTTTTCAACAATCTAAACTGACGTATTTAAAATGCTGTTTTAAACTTGCAAAAACATAGAAAACGCTGTTTTCAACTATTCAAACTGACAAATTTATGTTTCTTTCGTGCTAAACGGCGATTTATGAGAAATGACGCTAAAATTGCTGTTTTAAACTTGCAAAAACATAGAAAAACGCTGTTTTGAACTATTCAAACTGACAAATTCATGTTTCATTCTTGTGAAACGGCGATTTATGAGAAATGACGATAAAATTGCTGTTTTAAACTTGCAAAAACATAGAAAAACGCTGTTTTGAACTATTCAAACTGACAAATTCATGTTTCTTTCGTGTGAAACGGCGATTTATGAGAAATGACGATAAAATTGCTGTTTTAAACTTGCAAAAACATAGAAAAACACTGTTTTCAACTGTTCAAACTGATAAATTCTTGTTTCTTTCGTGCGAAACGGCGATTTATGAGAAATGACGATAAAATTGCTGTTTTAAACTTGCAAAAACATAGAAAAACGCTGTTTTCAACTATTCAAACTGATAAATTTATGTTTATTTCATGCGAAACGGCAATTTATGTGAAATGACGATAAAATTACTGTTTTAAACTTGCAAAAACAAGAAAAACGCTGTTTTCAACTATTCAAACTGATAAATTCATGTTTCTTTAGTTCGAAACGGTGGATTTTTGTGAAATCACGATGAAACTGCTGTTTTAAACCAGCAAAACCAAGAAAACGCTGTTTTCAACAATCTAAACTGACGTATTTAAAATGCTATTTTAAACTTGCAAAAACATTGAAAACGCTGTTTTGAAGTATCCAAACTGACAATTTCAGTTTTGTGGTTTGGGGTTCGAGGTTTGAGGTTTGGGGTTGAGGTTTGGGGTTTGAGGTTTGGGGTTGGGGGTTCGAGTTTTGGGGTTTGGGGTTGAGGTTTGGGGTTGAGGTTTGGGGTTTGAGGTTAGGGATTTGGGGTTCGAAGTTTGAGGTTTGGGGTTCGAGGTTTGAGGTTTGGGGTTGAGGGTTGGGGTTTGAGTTTGAGGATTGGGGTTCGGGGTTTTAGGTTTGGTGTTTGTGGTGTTTCTTTCGTGCGAAACGGCGAATTATGAGATTCAAATTGCTGTTTTAAACTTGTAAAAACATAAAAAACGCTGTTTTCAACTAATCAAACTGATGAATTTCTTTTGTTGGAAACTGCGGATTTTTGTGAAATCAAGATAACACGCTGTTTTCAACTATTCAAACTGATAAATTCATGTTTCTTTCATGGGAAACGGCGATTTAAGAGAAATAACGATAAAATTGCTGTTTTAAACTTGCAAAAACATAGAAAAACGCTGTTTTCAACTATTCTAACTGATAAATTCATGTTTCTTTCCTTCAAAACGGTGGATTTTTGTGAAATCACGATAAAACTGCTGTTTTAAACTAGCAAAATACGCTGTTTTCAGCAATCTAAACTGAAGTATTTAAAACTCTGTTTTAAACTTGCAAAAACATAAAAAACGCTGTTTTGAACTATCCAAACTGATAAATTCATGTTTCTTTCGTGTGAAACGGCGATTTATGAGAAATGACGATAAAATTGCTGTTTTAAACTTGCAAAAACATAGAAAAATGCTATTTTCAACTATTCAAACTGATAAATTCATGTTTCTTTCGTGCGAAACGGCGATTTAGGAGAAATGACGATAAAATTGCTGTTTTAAACTTGAAAAAACATAGAAAAACGCTGTTTTGAACTATTCAAACTGATAAATTCAGGTTTCTTTCGTTCGAAACGGTGGATTTTTGTAAAATCACGATAAAACTGCTGTTTTAAACTTGCAAAAACATAGAAAAACGCTGTTTTGAACTATTCAAACTGACAAATTCATGTTTCTTTCGTGTGAAACGGCGATTTGTGAGAAATGACGATAAAATTGCTGTTTTAAACTTGCAAAAACATAGAAAAACGCTGTTTTCAACTATTCAAATTGACAAATTCATGTTTCTTTCGTGCGAAACGACGATTTATGAGAAATGACGATAAAATTGCTGTTTTAAACTTGCAAAAACATAGAAAAACACTGTTTTCAACTGTTCAAACTGATAAATTCTTGTTTCTTTCGTGCGAAACGGCGATTTATGGGAAATGACGATAAAATTGCTGTTTTAAACTTGCAAAAACATAGAAAAACGCTGTTTTCAACTATTCAAACTGATAAATTCATGTTTCTTTAGTTCGAAACGGTGGATTTTTGTGAAATCACGATGAAACTGCTGTTTTAAACTAGCAAAACCAAGAAAATGCTGTTTTCAACAATCTAAACTGACGTATTTAAAATGCTGTTTTAAACTTGCAAAAACATAGAAAACGCTGTTTTGAAGTATCCAAACTGACAAATTCAGTTTTGTGGTTTGGGGTTCGAGGTTTGAGGTTTGGGGTTGAGGTTTGGGGTTTGAGGTTTGGGGTTTGGGGTTTTGGGGTTAGGGGTTGAGGTTTGGGGTTTGAGGTTTGGGGTTCGCGGCTTGAGGTTTGGGGTTGGGGTTCGGTGTTTGCGGTTTGGGGTTTGGGGTTCGAGGTTTGAGGTTTGGGGTTCGAGGTTTGAGGTTTGGGGTTGAGGTTTGGGGTTTGAGGTTTGGGGTTGGGGGTTCGAGTTTTGGGGTTTGGGGTTGAGGTTTGGGGTTGAGGGTTGGGGTTTGAGTTTGAGGATTTGGGTTCGGGGTTTTAGGTTTGGTGTTTGTGGTGTTTAAATTGGGTGAAATGTTTTTTTCGTGCGAAACGGCGAATTATGAGATTCAAATTGCTGTTTTAAACTTGTAAAAACATAAAAAACGCTGTTTTCAACTAATCAAACTGATGAATTTCCTTTGTTGGAAACTGCGGATTTTTGTGAAATCACGATAAAACGCTGTTTTCAACTATTCAAACTGATAAATTCATGTTTCTTTCGTGAGAAACGGCGATTTAAGAGAAATGACAATAAAATTGCTGTTTTAAACTTGCAAAAACATAGAAAAACGCTGTTTTGAACTATATAAACTGACAAATTCATGTTTCTTACGTGCGAAACGGCGATTTATGAGAAATGACGATCAAATTGCTGTTTTAAACTTGCAAAAACATAGAAAAACGCTGTTTTGAACTATTCAAACTGACAAATTCATGTTTCTTTCGTGTGAAACGGCGATTTGTGAGAAATGACGATAAAATTGCTGTTTTAAACTTGCAAAAACATAGAAAAACCCTGTTTTCAACTATTCAAATTGACAAATTCATGTTTCTTTCGTGCGAAACGGTGATTTATGAGAAATGACGATAAAATTGCTGTTTTAAACTTGCAAAAACATAGAAAAACGCTGTTTTCAACTATTCAAACTGATAAATTCATGTTTCTTTCGTGTGAAACGGCGATTTATGAGAAATGACGATAAAATTGCTGTTTTAAACTTGCAAAAACATAGAAAAACGCTGTTTTGAACTATTCAAACTGACAAACTCATGTTTCTTTCGTGCGAAACGGCGATTTATGAGAAATAACGATAAAATTGCTGTTTTAAACTTGCAAAAACATAGAAAAACACTGTTTTCAACTGTTCAAACTGATAAATTCTTGTTTCTTTCGTGCGAAACGGCGATTTATGAGAAATGACGATAAAATTGCTGTTTTAAACTTGCAAAAACATAGAAAAACGCTGTTTTCAACTATTCAAACTGATAAATTCATGTTTCTTTAGTTCGAAACGGTGGATTTTTGTGAAATCACGATGAAACTGCTGTTTTAAACTAGCAAAACCAAGAAAACGCTGTTTTCAACAATCTAAACTGACGTATTTAAAATGCTGTTTTAAACTTGCAAAAACATAGAAAACGCTGTTTTGAAGTATCCAAACTGACAAATTCAGTTTTGTGGTTTGGGGTTCGAGGTTTGAGGTTTGGGGTTGAGGTTTGGGGTTTGAGGTTTGGGGTTTGGGGTTTTGGGGTTAGGGGTTGAGGTTTGGGGTTTGAGGTTTGGGGTTCGCGGCTTGAGGTTTGGGGTTGGGGTTCGGTGTTTGCGGTTTGGGGTTTGGGGTTCGAGGTTTGAGGTTTGGGGTTCGAGGTTTGAGGTTTGGGGTTGAGGTTTGGGGTTGGGGGTTCGAGTTTTGGGGTTTAGGGTTGAGGTTTGGGGTTGAGGGTTGGGGTTTGAGTTTGAGGATTGGGGTTCGGGGTTTTAGGTTTGGTGTTTGTGGTGTTTAAATTGGGTGAAATGTTTCTTTCGTGCGAAACGGCGAATTATGAGATTCAAATTGCTGTTTTAAACTTGTAAAAACATAAAAAACGCTGTTTTCAACTAATCAAACTGATGAATTTCCTTTGTTGGAAACTGCGGATTTTTGTGAAATCACGATAAAACGCTGTTTTCAACTATTCAAACTGATAAATTCATGTTTCTTTCGTGTGAAACGGCGATTTATGAGAAACGACGATAAAATTGCTGTTTTAAACTTGCAAAAACATAGAAAAACGCTGTTTTGAACTATTCAAACTGACAAATTCATGTTTCTTTCGTGTGAAACGGCGATTTATGAGAAATGACGATAAAATTGCTGTTTTAAACTTGCAAAAACATAGAAAAACGCTGTATTGAACTATTCAAACTGACAAATTCATGTTTCTTTCGTGTGAAACGGCGTTTTATGAGAAATGACGATAAAATTGCTGTTTTAAACTTGCAAAAACATAGAAAAACGCTGTTTTTAACTATTCAAACTGATGAATTCAGGTTTCTTTCGTTCGAAACGGTGGATTTTTGTGAAATCACGATAAAACTGCTGTTTTAAACTTGCAAAAACATAGAAAAACGCTGTTTTGAACTATTCAAACTGACAAATTCATGTTTCTTTCGTGCGAAACGGCGATTTATAAAAAATGACGATCAAATTGCTGTTTTAAACTTGCAAAAACATAGAAAAACACTGTTTTCAACTGTTCAAACTGATAAATTCTTGTTTCTTTCGTGCCAAACGGCGATTTATGAGTAATGACGATAAAATTACTGTTTTAAACTTGCAAAAACATAGAAAAACGCTGTTTTCAACTATTCAAATTGACAAATTCATGTTTCTTTCGTGCGAAACGGCGATTTATGAGAAATGACGATAAAGTTGCTGTTTTAAACTTGCAAAAACATAGAAAAACGCTGTTTTCAACTATTCAAACTGATAAATTCATGTTTCTTTCGTGTGAAACGGCGATTTATGAGAAATGACGATAAAATTGCTGTTTTAAACTTGCAAAAACATAGAAAAACGCTGTTTTGAACTATTCAAACTGACAAACTCATGTTTCTTTCGTGCGAAACGGCGATTTATGAGAAATAACGATAAAATTGCTGTTTTAAACTTGCAAAAACATAGAAAAACACTGTTTTCAACTGTTCAAACTGATAAATTCTTGTTTCTTTCGTGCGAAACGGCGATTTATGAGAAATGACGATAAAATTGCTGTTTTAAACTTGCAAAAACATAGAAAAACGCTGTTTTCAACTATTCAAACTGATAAATTCATGTTTATTTCGTGCGAAACGGCAATTTATGAGAAAAGACGATAAAATTACTGTTTTAAACTTGCAAAAACAAGAAAAACGCTGTTTTCAACTATTCAAACTGATAAATTCATGTTTCTTTAGTTCGAAACGGTGGATTTTTGTGAAATCACGATGACACTGCTGTTTTAAACTAGCAAAACCAAGAAAACGCTGTTTTCAACAATCTAAACTGACGTATTTAAAATGCTGTTTTAAACTTGCAAAAACATAGAAAACGCTGTTTTGAAGTATCCAAACTGTCAAATTCAGTTTTGTGGTTTGGGGTTCGAGGTTTGAGGTTTGGGGTTGAGGTTTGGGGTTTGAGGTTTGGGGTTTGGGGTTTTGGGGTTAGGGGTTGAGGTTTGGGGTTTAAGGTTTGGGGTTCGCGGTTTGAGGTTTGGGGTTGGGGTTCGGTGTTTGCGGTTTGGGGTTTGGGGTTCGAAGTTTGAGGTTTGGGGTTCGTGGTTTGAGGTTTGGGGTTGAGGGTTGGGGTTGAGGTTTGGGGTTTGAGGTTAGGGATTTGGGGTTCGAAGTTTGAGGATGGGGTTCGAGGTTTGAGGTTTGGGGTTGAGGGTTGGGGTTTGAGTTTGAGGATTGGGGTTCGGGGTTTTAGGTTTGGTGTTTGTGGTGTTTAAATTGGGTGAAATGTTTCTTCCGTGCAAAACGGCGAATTATGAGATTCAAATTGCTGTTTTAAACTTGTAAAAACATAAAAAACGCTGTTTTCAACTAATCAAACTGATGAATTTCCTTTGTTGGAAACTGCGGATTTTTGTGAAATCACGATAAAACGCTGTTTTCAACTATTCAAACTGATAAATTCATGTTTCTTTCGTGAGAAACGGCGATTTAAGAGAAATGACGATAAAACTGCTGTTTTAAACTTGCAAAAACATAGAAAAACGCTGTTTTCAACTATTCAAACTGATAAATTCACGTTTCTTACGTTCAAAACGGTGGATTTTTGTGAAATCACGATAAAATTGCTGCTTTAAACTTGCAAAAACATAGAAAAACGCTGTTTTGAACTATTCAAACTGACAAATTCATGTTTCTTTCATGCGAAACGGCGATTTATGAAAAATGACGATAAAATTGCAGTTTTAAACTTGCAAAAACATAGAAAAACGCTGTTTTGAACTATTCAAACTGACAAATTCATGTTTACTTTGTGCGAAACGGCAATTTATGAGAAATGACGATAAAATTGCTGTTTTAAACTTGCAAAAACATAGAAAACGCTGTTTTCTACTATTCAAACTGATAAATTCATGTTTCTTTTGTGCGAAACGGCGATTTATGAGAAATGACGATAAAATTGCTGTTATAAACTTGCAAAAACATAGAAAACGCTGTTTTCATCTATTCAAACTGATAAATTAATGTTTCTTTCGTGCGAAACGGCGATTTATGAGAAATGGCGATAAAATTGACGATAAAATTGCTGTTTTAAACTTGCAAAAACATAGAAAAACGCTGTTTTCAATTACTCAAACTGATAAATTCTTGTTTCTTACGTTCCAAACGGTGGATTTTTGTGAAATCACGATAAAATTGCTGTTTTAAACTTGCAAAAACATAGAAAATCGCTGTTTTCAACTATTCAAACTGATAAATTCATGTTTCTTTCGTGCGAAACGGCGATTTATGAGAAATGACGATAAAATTGCTGTTTTAAACTTGCAAAAACATAGAAAAACGCTGTTTTTAACTATTCAAACTGATAAATTCAGGTTTCTTTCATGCGAAACGCCGATTTATGAGAAATGACGATAAAATTGCTGTTTTAAACTTGCAAAAACATAGAAAAACGCTGTTTTGAACTATTCAAACTGACAAATTCATGTTTCTTTCGTGCGAAACGGCGATTTATGAGAAATGACGATAAAATTGCTGTTTTAAACTTGCAAAAACATAGAAAAACGCTGTTTTCAACTATTCAAACTGATAAATTCAGGTTTCTTTTGTGCGAAACGGCGATTTATGAGAAATGACGATAAAATTGCTGTTTTAAATTTGAAAAAACATAGAAAAACGCTGTTTTGAACTATTCAAACTGACAAATTCATGTTTCTTTCGTGCGAAACGGCGATTTATGAGAAATGACGATAAAATTGCTGTTTTAAACTTGCAAAAACATAGAAAAACGCTGTTTTCAACTATTCAAACTGACAAATTCATGTTTTTTTCGTGCGAAACGGCGATTTATGAGAAATGACGATAAAATTGCTGTTTTAAACTTGCAAAAACATAGAAAAACGCTGTTTTCAATTATTCAAACTGATAAATTCTTGTTTCTTACGTTCGAAACGGTGGATTTTTGTGAAATCACGATAAAATTGCTGTTTTAAACTTGCAAAAACATAGAAAAACGCTGTTTTGAACTATTCAAACTGACAAATTCATGTTTCTTCCGTGCGAAACGGCGATTTGTGAGAAATGACGATAAAATTGCTGTTTTGAACTTGCAAAAACATAGAAAAACGGTATTTTTTACTACTCAAACTGATAAATTCATGTTTCTTTCGTGCGTAACGGCGGTTTATGAAAAATAACGATAAAATTGCTGTTTTAAACTTGCAAAAACATAGAAAAACGCTGTTTTGAACTGTTAAAACTGATAAATTCATGTTTCTTTCGTGCGAAACGGCGATTTATGAGAAATGACGATAAAATTGCTGTTTTAAACTTGCAGAAACATAGAAAAACGCTGTTTTCAACTATTCAAACTGATAAATTCATGTTTCTTCCGTGCGAATCGGCGATTTATGAGAAATGACGATAAAATTGCTGTTTTAAACATGCAAAAACATAGAAAAACGCTGTTTTCAACTATTCAAACTGACAAATTCATGTTTCTTCCGTACGAAACGGCGATTTATGAGAAATGACGATAAAATTGCTGTTTTAAACTTGCAAAAACATAGAAAAACGCTGTTTTCAACTATTCAAACTGATAAACTCATGTTTTTTACGTTCAAAACGGTGGATTTTTGTGAAATCACGATAAAATTGCTGTTTTAAACTTGCAAAAACATAGAAAACGCAGTTTTCAACTATTCAAACTGATAAATTCATGTTTCTTTCGTGCGAAACGGCGATTTATGAGAAATGACGATAAAATTGCTGTTTTAAACTTGCAAAAACATAGAAAAACGCTGTTTTGAACTATTCAAACTGACAAATTAATGTTTCTTTCGAGCGAAATGGCGATTTATGAGAAATGGCGATAAAATTGACGATAAAATTGCTGTTTTAAACTTGCAAAAACATAGAAAAACGCTGTTTTCAATTATTCAAACTGATAAATTCATGTTTCTTACGTTCGAAACGGTGGATTTTTGTGAAATCACGATAAAATTGCTGTTTTAAACTTGCAAAAACATAGAAAAACGCTGTTTTCAACTATTCAAACTGATAAATTCATGTTTCTTTCGTGCGAAACGGCGATTTATGAGAAACGACGAAAGAATTGCAGTTTTAAACTTGCAAAAACATAGAAAAACGCTGTTATCAACTATTCAAACAGATAAATTCATGTTTGTTTCGTGCGAAACGGCGATTTATGAAAAATGACGATAAAATTGCTGTTTAAAACTTGCAAAAACATAGAAAAACGCTGTTCTGAACTATTCAAACTGACAAATTCATGTTTCTTTCGTGCGAAGCGGCGATTTATGAGAAATGACGATAAAATTGCTGTTTTAAACTTGCAAAAACATAGAAAAACGCTGTTTTTAACTATTCAAACTGTTAAATTCAGGTTTCTTTCATGCGAAACGCCGATTTATGAAAAATGACGATAAAATTGCTGTTTTAAACTTTCAAAAACATAGAAAAACGCTGTTTTGAACTATTTAAACTGACAAATTCATGTTTCTTTCGTGCGAAACGGCGATTTATGAGAAATGATGATAAAATTGCAGTTTTAAACTTGCAAAAACATAGAAAAACGCTGTTTTCATCTATTCAAACTGATAAATTCACGTTTCTTACGTTCGAAACGGTGGATTTTTGTGAAATCACGATAAAATTGCTGTTTTAAACTTGCAAAAACATAGAAAAACGCTGTTTTGAACTATTCAAACTGACAAATTCATGTTTCTTCCGTGCGAAACGGCGATTTGTGAGAAATGACGATAAAATTGCTGTTTTAAACTTACAAAAACATAGAAAAACGCTATTTTCAACTACTCAAACTGATAAATTCATGTTTCTTTCGTGCGAAACGGCGATTTATGAGAAATGACGATAAAATTGCTGTTTTAAACTTGCAAAAACATAGAAAAACGCTGTTTTCAACTATTCAAACTGACAAATTCATGTTTCTTCCGTACGAAACGGCGATTTATGAGAAATGACGATAAAATTGCTGTTTTAAACTTGCAAAAACATAGAAAAACGCTGTTTTCAACTATTCAAACTGATAAATTCATGTTTCTTTAGTGCGAAACGGCGCTTTATGAGAAATGACGATAAAATTGCTGTTTTAAACTTGCAAAAACATAGAAAAACGCTGTTTTCAACTATTCAAACTGATAAATTCATGTTTCTTTTGTGCGAAACGGCGATTTATGAAAAATGACGATAAAATTGGTGTTTTAAACTTGCAAAAACATAGAAAAACGCTGTTTTCAACTATTCAAACTGATAAATTCATGTTTCGTTCGTTGGAAACGGTGGATTTTTGTGAAATCACGATAAAACTGCTGTTTTAAACTTGCAAAAACATAGAAAAACGCTGTTTTCAACTATTCAAACTGATAAATTCATGTTTCTTTCGTGCGAAACGGCGATTTATGAAAAATGACGATAAAATTGCTGTTTTAAACTTGCAAAAACATAGAAAAACGCTGTTTTGAACTATTTAAACTGACAAATTCATGTTTCTTTCGTGCGAAATGGCGGTTTATGAGAAATGACGATAAAATTGACGATAAATTTGCTGTTTTAAACTTGCAAAAACATAGAAAAACGCTGTTTTCAACTATTCAAACTGATAAATTCATGTTTCTTTCGTGCGAAACGGCGATTTATGAGAAATGACGATAAAATTGCTGTTTTCAAAATTGCAAAAAAAAAAAAACGCTGTCTTCAACAATTCAAACTGATAAATTTATGTTTCTTTCGTTCGAAACGGTGGATTTTTGTGAAATCACGATAAAACTGCTGTTTTAAACTTGCAAAAACATAGAAAAACGCTGTTTTGAACTATTGAAACTGACAAATTCATGTTTCTTCCGTGCGAAACGGCGATTTGTGAGAAATGACTATAAAATTGCTGTTTTGAACTTGCAAAAACATAGAAAAACGCTATTTTTTACTACTCAAACTGATAAATTCATGTTTCTTTCGTGCGTAACGGCGGTTTATGAAAAATAACGACAAAATTGCTGTTTTAAACTTGCAAAAACATAGAAAAACGCTGTTTTCAACTGTTCAAACTGATAAATTCATGTTTCTTTCGTGCGAAACGGCGATTTATTAGAAATGACGATAAAATTGCTGTTTTAAACTTGCAGAAACATAGAAAAACGCTGTTTTCAACTATTTAAACTGATAAATTCATGTTTCTTCCGTGCGAATCGGCGATTTATGAGAAATGACGATAAAATTGCTGTTTTAAACTTGCAAAAACATAGAAAAACGCTGTTTTCAACTATTCAAACTGATAAACTCATGTTTTTTACGTTCAAAACGGTGGATTTTTGTGAAATCACGATCAAATTGCTGTTTTAAACTTGCAAAAACATAGAAAACGCAGTTTTCAACTATTCAAACTGATAAATTCATGTTTCTTTCGTGCGAAACGGCGATTTATGAGAAATGACGATAAAATTGCTGTTTTAAACTTGCAAAAACATAGTAAAACGCTGTTTTGAACTATTCAAACTGACAAATTAATGTTTCTTTCGAGCGAAATGGCGATTTATGAGAAATGGCGATAAAATTGACGATAAAATTGCTGTTTTAAACTTGCAAAAACATAGAAAAACGCTGTTTTCAACTATTCAAACTGATAAATTCATGTTTCTTTCGTGCGAAACGGCGATTTATGAGAAACGACGATAAAATTGCAGTTTTAAACTTGCAAAAACATAGAAAAACGCTGTTTTCAACTATTCAAACAGATAAATTCATGTTTGTTTCGTGCGAAACGGCGATTTATGAAAAATGACGATAAAATTGCTGTTTAAAACTTGCAAAAACATAGAAAAACGCTGTTTTGAACTATTCAAACTGACAAATTCATGTTTCTTTCGTGCGAAGCGGCGATTTATGAGAAATGACGATAAAATTGCTGTTTTAAACTTGCAAAAACTTAGAAAAACGCTGTTTTTAACTATTCAAACTGTTAAATTCAAGTTTCTTTCATGCGAAACGCCGATTTATGAGAAATGACGATAAAATTGCTGTTTTAAACTTGCAAAAACATAGAAAAACGCTGTTTTGAACTATTCAAACTGATAAATTCATGTTTCTTTCGTGCGAAACGGCGATTTATGAGAAATGACGATAAAATTGCTGTTTTAAACTTGCAGAAACATAGAAAAACGCTGTTTTCAACTATTCAAACTGATAAATTCATGTTTCTTCCGTGCGAATCGGCGATTTATGAGAAATGACGATAAAATTGCTGTTTTAAACTTGCAAAAACATAGAAAAACGCTGTTTTCAACTATTCAAACTGCAAATTCATGTTTCTTCCGTACGAAACGGCGATTTATGAGAAATGACGATAAAATTGCTGTTTTAAACTTGCAAAAACATAGAAAAACGTTGTTTTCAACTATTCAAACTGATAAATTCATGTTTCTTTAGTGCGAAACGGCGCTTTATGAGAAATGACGATAAAATTGCTGTTTTAAACTTGCAAAAACATAGAAAAACGCTGTTTTCAACTATTCAAACTGATAAATTCATGTTTCTTTTGTGCGAAACGGCGATTTATGAAAAATGACGATAAAATTGCTGTTTTAAACTTGCAAAAACATAGAAAAACGCTATTTTCAACTATTCAAACTGATAAATTCATGTTTCTTTCGTTAGAAACGGTGGATTTTTGTGATATCACGATAAAACTGCTGTTTTAAACTTGCAAAAACATAGAAAAACGCTGTTTTCAACTATTCAAACTGATAAATTCATGTTTCTTTCGTGCGAAACGGCGATTTATGAAAAATGACGATAAAATTGCTGTTTTAAACTTGCAAAAACATAGAAAAACGCTGTTTTGAACTATTCAAACTGACAAATTCATGTTTCTTTCGTGCGAAATGGCGGTTTATGAGAAATGACGATAAAATTGACGATAAATTTGATGTTTTAAACTTGCAAAAACATAGAAAAACGCTGTTTTCAACTATTCAAACTGATAAATTCATGTTTCTTTCGTGCGAAACGGCGATTTATGAGAAATGACGATAAAATTGCTATTTTAAAATTGCAAAAAAAAAAAAAAACGCTGTTTTCAACAATTCAAACTGATAAATTTATGTTTCTTTCTTTCGAAACGGTGGATTTTTGTGAAATCACGATAAAACTGCTGTTTTAAACTTGCAAAAACATAGAAAAACGCTGTTTTGAACTATTCAAACTGACAAATTCATGTTTCTTTCGTGCGAAACGGCGATTTATGAGAAATGACAATAAAATTGCTGTTTTAAACTTGCAAAAACATAGAAAAACGCTGTTTTCAACTATTCAAACTGATAAATTCATGTTTTTTACGTTCGAAACGGTGGATTTTTATGAAATCACGATAAAATTGCTGTTTAAAACTTGCAAAAACCATAGAAAAACGCTGTTTTCAACTATTCAAACTGACAAATTCATGTTTCTTCCGTGCGAAACAACGATTTTAGAGAAATGACGATAAAATTGCTGTTTTAAACTTGCAAAAACATAGAAAAACGATGTTTTCAACTATTCAAACTGATAAATTCATGTTTCTTTCGTGCAAAACGACGATTTATGAAAAATGACGATAAAATTGCTGTTTTAAACTTGCAGAAACATAGAAAAATGCTATTTTCAACTATTCAAACTGACAAATTCATGTTTCTTTCGTGCGAAACGGCGATTTATGAGAAATGACGATAAAATTGCTGTTTTAAACTTGCAAAAACATAGGAAAACGCTGTTTTCAACAATTCAAACTGATAAATTTATGTTTCTTTCGTTCGAAACGGTGGATTTTTGTGAAATCACGATAAAACTGCTGTTTTAAACTTGCAAAAACATAGAAAAACGCTGTTTTCAACTATTCAAACTGATAAATTCATGTTTGTATCGTGCGAAACGGCGATTTATGAAAAATGACGATAAAATTGCTGTTTAAAACTTGCAAAAACATAGAAAAACGCTGTTTTGAACTATTCAAACTGACAAATTCATGTTTCTTCCGTGCGAAATGGCGGTTTATGAGAAATGACGATAAAATTGACGATAAATTTGATGTTTTAAACTTGCAAAAACATAGAAAAACGCTGTTTTCAACTATTCAAACTGATAAATTCATGTTTCTTTCGTGCGAAACGGCGATTTATGAGAAATGACGATAAAATTGCTATTTTAAAATTGCAAAAAAAAAAAAAACGCTGTTTTCAACAATTCAAACTGATAAATTTATGTTTCTTTCTTTCGAAACGGTGGATTTTTGTGAAATCACGATAAAACTGCTGTTTTAAACTTGCAAAAACATAGAAAAACGCTGTTTTGAACTATTCAAACTGACAAATTCATGTTTCTTTCGTGCGAAACGGCGATTTATGAGAAATGACAATAAAATTGCTGTTTTAAACTTGCAAAAACATAGAAAAACGCTGTTTTCAACTATTCAAACTGATAAATTCATGTTTTTTACGTTCGAAACGGTGGATTTTTATGAAATCACGATAAAATTGCTGTTTAAAACTTGCAAAAACCATAGAAAAACGCTGTTTTCAACTATTCAAACTGACAAATTCATGTTTCTTCCGTGCGAAACAACGATTTTAGAGAAATGACGATAAAATTGCTGTTTTAAACTTGCAAAAACATAGAAAAACGATGTTTTCAACTATTCAAACTGATAAATTCATGTTTCTTTCGTGCAAAACGACGATTTATGAAAAATGACGATAAAATTGCTGTTTTAAACTTGCAGAAACATAGAAAAATGCTATTTTCAACTATTCAAACTGACAAATTCATGTTTCTTTCGTGCGAAACGGCGATTTATGAGAAATGACGATAAAATTGCTGTTTTAAACTTGCAAAAACATAGGAAAACGCTGTTTTCAACAATTCAAACTGATAAATTTATGTTTCTTTCGTTCGAAACGGTGGATTTTTGTGAAATCACGATAAAACTGCTGTTTTAAACTTGCAAAAACATAGAAAAACGCTGTTTTCAACTATTCAAACTGATAAATTCATGTTTGTATCGTGCGAAACGGCGATTTATGAAAAATGACGATAAAATTGCTGTTTAAAACTTGCAAAAACATAGAAAAACGCTGTTTTGAACTATTCAAACTGACAAATTCATGTTTCTTCCGTGCGAAGCGGCGATTTATGAGAAATGACGACAAAAATTGCTGTTTTAAACTTGCAAAAACATAGAAAAACGCTGTTTTTAACTATTCAAACTGATAAATTCATGTTTCTTTCGTGCGAAACGGCGATTTATGAGAAATGACGATAAAATTGCTGTTTTAAACTTGCAAAAACATAGAAAAACGCTGTTTTCAACTATGCAAACTGATAAATTCATGTTTCTTTCGTGCGAAACGACGATTTATGAAAAATGACGATAAAATTGCTGTTTTAAACTTGCAAAAACATAGAAAAACGCTGTTTTGAACTATTCAAGCTGACAAATTCATGTTTCTTTCGTGCGAAACGGCGATTTATGAGAAATGACGATAAAATTGCTGTTTTAAACTTGCAAAAACATAGGAAAACGCTGTTTTCAACAATTCAAACTGATAAATTTATGTTTCTTTCGTTCGAAACGGTGGATTTTTGTTAAATCACGATAAAACTGCTGTTTTAAACTTGCAAAAACATAGAAAAACGCTGTTTTCAACTATTCAAACAGATAAATTCATGTTTGTTTCGTGCGAAACGGCGATTTATGAAAAATGACGATAAAATTGCTGTTTAAAACTTGCAAAAACATAGAAAAACGCTGTTTTGAACTATTCAAACTGACAAATTCATGTTTCTTTCGTGCGAAGCGGCGATTTATGAGAAATGACGATAAAATTGCTGTTTTAAACTTGCAAAAACATATAAAAACGCTGTTTTGAATTATTCAAACTGACAAATTTATGTTTCTTTCGTGTGAAACGGCGATTTATGAAAAATCACGATAAAATTGCTGTTTTAAACTTGCAAAAACATAGAAAAACGCTGTTTTGAACTATTCAAACTGACAAATTCATATTTCTTTCGTGCGAAACGGCGATTTATGAAAAATGACGATAAAATTGCTGTTTTAAACTTGCAAAAACATAGAAAAACGCTGTTTTCAACTATTCAAACTGATAAATTCACGTTTCTTACGTTCAAAACGGTGGATTTTTGTGAAATCACGATAAAATTGCTGTTTTAAACTTGCAAAAACATAGAAAAACGCTGTTTTCAACTATTCAAACTGACAAATTCATGTTTCTTTTGTGCGAAACGGCGATTTATGAGAAATGATGATAAAATTGCTGTTTTAAACTTGCAAAAACATAGAAAACGCTGTTTTCAACTATTCAAACTGATAAATTCATGTTTCTTTCGTGCGAAACGGCGATTTATGAGAAATGACGATAAAATTGCTGTTTTAAACTTGCAAAAACATAGAAAAACGCTGTTTTGAACTATTCAAACTGATAAATTCATGTTTCTTTCGTGCGAAACGACGATTTATGAAAAATGACGATAAAATTGCTGTTTTAAACTTGCAAAAACATAGAAAAACGCTGTTTTGAACTATTCAAACTGACAAATTCATGTTTCTTTCGTGCGAAACGGCGATTTATGAGAAATGACGATAAAATTGCTGTTTTAAACTTGCAAAAACATAGGAAAACGCTGTTTTCAACAATTCAAACTGATAAATTTATGTTTCTTTCGTTCGAAACGGTGGATTTTTGTTAAATCACGATAAAACTGCTGTTTTAAACTTGCAAAAACATAGAAAAACGCTGTTTTCAACTATTCAAACAGATAAATTCATGTTTGTTTCGTGCGAAACGGCGATTTATGAAAAATGACGATAAAATTGCTGTTTAAAACTTGCAAAAACATAGAAAAACGCTGTTTTGAACTATTCAAACTGACAAATTCATGTTTCTTTCGTGCGAAGCGGCGATTTATGAGAAATGACGATAAAATTGCTGTTTTAAACTTGCAAAAACATATAAAAACGCTGTTTTGAATTATTCAAACTGACAAATTCATGTTTCTTTCGTGCGAAACGGCGATTTATGAAAAATGACGATAAAATTGCTGTTTTAAACTCGCAAAAACATAGAAAAACGCTGTTTTGAACTATTCAAACTGACAAATTCATGTTTCTTTTGTGCGAAACGGCGATTTATGAGAAATGATGATAAAATTGCTGTTTTAAACTTGCAAAAACATAGAAAACGCTGTTTTCAACTATTCAAACTGATAAATTCATGTTTCTTTCGTGCGAAACGGCGATTTATGAGAAATGACGATAAAATTGCTGTTTTAAACTTGCAAAAACATAGAAAAACGCTGTTTTGAACTATTCAAACTGACAAATTAATGTTTCTTTCGTGCGAAATGGCGATTTATGAGAAATGACGATAAAATTGATGATAAAATTGCTGTTTTAAACTTGCAAAAACATAGAAAAACGCTGTTTTCAATTATTCAAACTGATAAATTCATGTTTCTTACGTTCGAAACGGTGGATTTTTGTGAAATCACGATTAAATTGCTGTTTTAAACTTGCAAAAACATAGAAAAACGCTGTTTTCAACTATTTAAACTGATAAATTCATGTTTCTTTCGTGCGAAACGGCGATTTATGAGAAATGACGATAAAATTGCTGTTTTAAACTTGCAAAAACATAGAAAAACGCTGTTTTCAAATATTCAAACTGATAAATTCATGTTTTTTACGTTCGATACGGTGGATTTTTATGAAATCACGATAAAATTGCTGTTTTAAACTTGCAAAAACCATAGAAAAACGCTGTTTTCAACTATTCAAACTGACAAATTCATGTTTCTTCCGTGCGAAACAACGATTTTAGAGAAATGACGATAAAATTGCTGTTTTAAACTTGCAAAAACATAGAAAAACGTTGTTTTCAACTATTCAAACTGATAAATTCATATTTCTTTCGTGCGAAACGACGATTTATGTAAAATGACGATAAAATTGCTGTTTTAAACTTGCAGAAACATAGAAAACGCTATTTTGAACTATTCAAACTGACAAATTCATGTTTCTTTCGTGCGAAACGGCGATTTATGAGAAATGACGATAAAATTGCTGTTTTAAACTTGCAAAAATATAGAAAAACGCTGTTTTCAACAATTCAAACTGATAAATTTATGTTTCTTTCGTTCGAAACGGTGGATTTTTGTGAAATCACGATAAAACTGCTGTTTTAAACTTGCAAAAACATAGAAAAACGCTGTTTTCAACTATTCAAACTGATAAATTCATGTTTGTTTCGTGCGAAACGGCGATTTATGAAAAATGACGATAAAATTGCTGTTTAAAACTTGCAAAAACATAGAAAAACGCTGTTTTGAACTATTCAAACTGACAAATTCATGTTTCATTCGTGCGAAGCGGCGATTTATGAGAAATGACGATAAAATTGCTGTTTTAAACTTGCAAAAACATAGAAAAACGCTGTTTTTAACTATTCAAACTGATAAATTCATGTTTCTTTCGTGCGAAACGGCGATTTATGAGAAATGACGATAAAATTGCTGTTTTAAACTTGCAAAAACATAGAAAAACGCTGTTTTCAACTATGCAAACTGATAAATTCATGTTTCTTTCGTGCGAAACGACGATAAAATTGCTGTTTGAAACTTGCAAAAACATAGAAAAACGCTGTTTTGAACTATTCAAACTGACAAATTCATGTTTCTTTCGTGCGAAACGGCGATTTATGAGAAATGACGATAAAATTGCTGTTTTAAACTTGCAAAAACATAGGAAAACGCTGTTTTCAACAATTCAAACTGATAAATTTATGATTCTTTCGTTCGAAACGGTGGATTTTTGTGAAATCACGATAAAACTGCTGTTTTAAACTTGCAAAAACATAGAAAAACGCTGTTTTCAACTATTCAAACAGATAAATTCATGTTTGTTTCGTGCGAAACGGCGATTTATGAAAAATGACGATAAAATTGCTGTTTGAAACTTGCAAAAACATAGAAAAAACGCTGTTTTGAACTATTCAAACTGACAAATTCATGTTTCTTTCGTGCGAAGCGGCGATTTATGAGAAATGACGATAAAATTGCTGTTTTAAACTTGCAAAAACATAGAAAAACGCTGTTTTGAATTATTCAAACTGACAAATTTATGTTTCTTTCGTGTGAAACGGCGATTTATGAGAAATGACGATAAAATTGCTGTTTTAAACTTGCAAAAACATAGAAAAACGCTGTTGTCAACTATTCAAACTGATAAATTCACGTTTCTTACGTTCGAAACGGTGGATTTTTGTGAAATCACGATAAAATTGCTGTTTTAAACTTGCAAAAACATAGAAAAACGCTGTTTTGAACTATTCAAACTGACAAATTCATGTTTCTTTCGTGCGAAGCGGCGATTTATGAGAAATGACGATAAAATTGCTGTTTTAAACTTGCAAAAACATAGAAAAACGCTGTTTTTAACTATTCAAACTGATAAATTCAGGTTTCTTTCGTGCGAAACGCCGATTTATGAGAAATGACGATAAAATTGCTGTTTTAAACTTGCAAAAACATAGAAAAACGCTGTTTTGAACTATTCAAACTGACAAATTCATGTTTCTTTCGTGCGAAACGGCGATTTATGAGAAATGACGATAAAATTGCTGTTTTAAACTTGCAAAAACATAGAAAAACGCTGTTTTCAACTATTCAAACTGATAAATTCAGGTTTCTTTTGTGCGAAACGGCGATTTATGAGAAATGACGATAAAATTGCTGTTTTAAATTTGCAAAAACATAGAAAAACGCTGTTTTGAACTATTCAAACTGACAAATTCATGTTTCTTTCGTGCGAAACGGCGATTTATGAGAAATGACGATAAAATTGCTGTTTTAAACTTGCAAAAACATAGAAAAACGCTGTTTTCAACTATTCAAACTGACAAATTCATGTTTCTTTCGTGCGAAACGGCGATTTATGAGATGTGACGATAAAATTGCTGTTTTAAACTTGCAGAAACATAGAAAAACGCTGTTTTCAACTATTCAAACTGATAAATTCATGTTTCTTTCGTGCGAAACGGCGATTTATGAGAAATGACGATAAAATTGCTGTTTTAAACTTGCAAAAACATAGAAAAACGCTGTTTTCAACTATGCAAACTGATAAATTCATGTTTCTTTCGTGCGAAACGACGATAAAATTGCTGTTTGAAACTTGCAAAAACATAGAAAAACGCTGTTTTGAACTATTCAAACTGACAAATTCATGTTTCTTTCGTGCGAAACGGCGATTTATGAGAAATGACGATAAAATTGCTGTTTTAAACTTGCAAAAACATAGGAAAACGCTGTTTTCAACAATTCAAACTGATAAATTTATGATTCTTTCGTTCGAAACGGTGGATTTTTGTGAAATCACGATAAAACTGCTGTTTTAAACTTGCAAAAACATAGAAAAACGCTGTTTTCAACTATTCAAACAGATAAATTCATGTTTGTTTCGTGCGAAACGGCGATTTATGAAAAATGACGATAAAATTGCTGTTTGAAACTTGCAAAAACATAGAAAAACGCTGTTTTGAACTATTCAAACTGACAAATTCATGTTTCTTTCGTGCGAAGCGGCGATTTATGAGAAATGACGATAAAATTGCTGTTTTAAACTTGCAAAAACATAGAAAAACGCTGTTTTGAATTATTCAAACTGACAAATTTATGTTTCTTTCGTGTGAAACGGCGATTTATGAGAAATGACGATAAAATTGCTGTTTTAAACTTGCAAAAACATAGAAAAACGCTGTTGTCAACTATTCAAACTGATAAATTCACGTTTCTTACGTTCGAAACGGTGGATTTTTGTGAAATCACGATAAAATTGCTGTTTTAAACTTGCAAAAACATAGAAAAACGCTGTTTTGAACTATTCAAACTGACAAATTCATGTTTCTTTCGTGCGAAGCGGCGATTTATGAAAAATGACGATAAAATTGCTGTTTTAAACTTGCAAAAACATAGAAAAACGCTGTTTTTAACTATTCAAACTGATAAATTCAGGTTTCTTTCGTGCGAAACGCCGATTTATGAGAAATGACGATAAAATTGCTGTTTTAAACTTGCAAAAACATAGAAAAACGCTGTTTTGAACTATTCAAACTGACAAATTCATGTTTCTTTCGTGCGAAACGGCGATTTATGAGAAATGACGATAAAATTGCTGTTTTAAACTTGCAAAAACATAGAAAAACGCTGTTTTCAACTATTCAAACTGATAAATTCAGGTTTCTTTTGTGCGAAACGGCGATTTATGAGAAATGACGATAAAATTGCTGTTTTAAATTTGCAAAAACATAGAAAAACGCTGTTTTGAACTATTCAAACTGACAAATTCATGTTTCTTTCGTGCGAAACGGCGATTTATGAGAAATGACGATAAAATTGCTGTTTTAAACTTGCAAAAACATAGAAAAACGCTGTTTTCAACTATTCAAACTGACAAATTCATGTTTCTTTCGTGCGAAACGGCGATTTATGAGATGTGACGATAAAATTGCTGTTTTAAACTTGCAGAAACATAGAAAAACGCTGTTTTCAACTATTCAAACTGATAAATTCATGTTTCTTCCGTGCGAATCGGCGATTTATGAGAAATGACGATAAAATTGCTGTTTTAAACTTGCAAAAACATAGAAAAACGCTGTTTTTAACTATTCAAACAGACAAATTCATGTTTCTTCCGTTCGAAACGGCGATTTATGAGAAATGACGATAAAATTGCTGTTTTAAACTTGCAAAAACATAGAAAAACGCTGTTTTAAACTATTCAAACTGATAAATTCATGTTTCTTTAGTGCGAAACGGCGCTTTATGAGAAATGACGATAAAATTGCTGTTTTAAACTTGCAAAAACTTAGAAAAACGCTGTTTTCAACTATTCAAACTGATAAATTCATGTTTCTTTTGTGCGAAACGGCGATTTATGAAAAATGACGATAAAATTGCTGTTTTAAACTTGCAAAAACATAGAAAAACGCTGTTTTCAACTATTCAACTATTCAAACTTATAAATTCATGTTTCTTTCGTTGGAAAAGGTGGATTTTTGTAAAATCACGATAAAACTGCTGTTTTAAACTTGCAAAAACATAGAAAAACGCTGTTTTCAACTATTCAAACTGATTAAATCATGTTTCTTTCGTGCGAAACGGCGATTTATGAAAAATGACGATAAATTTGCTGTTTTAAACTTGCAAAAACATAGAAAAACGTTGTTTTGAACTATTCAAACTGACAAATTCATGTTTCTTTCGTGTGAAACGGCGATTTATGAGAAATGACGATAAAATTGCTATTTTAAACTTGCAAAAACATAGAAAAACGCTGTTTTGAACTATTCAAACTGACATATTCATGTTTCTTTTGTGTGAAACGGCGATTTATGAGAAATGACGATAAAATTGCTGTTTTAAACTTGCCAAAACATAGAAAAACGCTGTTTTCAACTATTCAAACTGATAAATTCATGTTTCTTTCGTGTGAAACGGCGATTTATGAGAAATGACGATAAAATTGCTGTTTTAAACTTGCAAAAACATAGAAAAACGCTGTTTTGAACTATTCAAACTGACAAATTCATGTTTCTTTCGTGTGAAACGGCGATTTATGAGAAACGACGATAAAATTGCTGTTTTAAACTTGCAAAAACATAGAAAAACGCTGTTTTGAACTATTCAAACTGACAAATTCATGTTTCTTTCGTGTGAAACGGCGATTTATGAGAAATGACGATAAAATTGCTGTTTTAAACTTGCAAAAACATAGAAAAACGCTGTATTGAACTATTCAAACTGACAAATTCATGTTTCTTTCGTGTGAAACGGCGTTTTATGAGAAATGACGATAAAATTGCTGTTTTAAACTTGCAAAAACATAGAAAAACGCTGTTTTTAACTATTCAAACTGATGAATTCAGGTTTCTTTCGTTCGAAACGGTGGATTTTTGTGAAATCACGATAAAACTGCTGTTTTAAACTTGCAAAAACATAGAAAAACGCTGTTTTGAACTATTCAAACTGACAAATTCATGTTTCTTTCGTGCGAAACGGCGATTTATAAAAAATGACGATCAAATTGCTGTTTTAAACTTGCAAAAACATAGAAAAACACTGTTTTCAACTGTTCAAACTGATAAATTCTTGTTTCTTTCGTGCCAAACGGCGATTTATGAGTAATGACGATAAAATTACTGTTTTAAACTTGCAAAAACATAGAAAAACGCTGTTTTCAACTATTCAAATTGACAAATTCATGTTTCTTTCGTGCGAAACGGCGATTTATGAGAAATGACGATAAAGTTGCTGTTTTAAACTTGCAAAAACATAGAAAAACGCTGTTTTCAACTATTCAAACTGATAAATTCATGTTTCTTTCGTGTGAAACGGCGATTTATGAGAAATGACGATAAAATTGCTGTTTTAAACTTGCAAAAACATAGAAAAACGCTGTTTTGAACTATTCAAACTGACAAACTCATGTTTCTTTCGTGCGAAACGGCGATTTATGAGAAATAACGATAAAATTGCTGTTTTAAACTTGCAAAAACATAGAAAAACACTGTTTTCAACTGTTCAAACTGATAAATTCTTGTTTCTTTCGTGCGAAACGGCGATTTATGAGAAATGACGATAAAATTGCTGTTTTAAACTTGCAAAAACATAGAAAAACGCTGTTTTCAACTATTCAAACTGATAAATTCATGTTTATTTCGTGCGAAACGGCAATTTATGAGAAAAGACGATAAAATTACTGTTTTAAACTTGCAAAAACAAGAAAAACGCTGTTTTCAACTATTCAAACTGATAAATTCATGTTTCTTTAGTTCGAAACGGTGGATTTTTGTGAAATCACGATGACACTGCTGTTTTAAACTAGCAAAACCAAGAAAACGCTGTTTTCAACAATCTAAACTGACGTATTTAAAATGCTGTTTTAAACTTGCAAAAACATAGAAAACGCTGTTTTGAAGTATCCAAACTGTCAAATTCAGTTTTGTGGTTTGGGGTTCGAGGTTTGAGGTTTGGGGTTGAGGTTTGGGGTTTGAGGTTTGGGGTTTGGGGTTTTGGGGTTAGGGGTTGAGGTTTGGGGTTTAAGGTTTAGGGTTCGCGGTTTGAGGTTTGGGGTTGGGGTTCGGTGTTTGCGGTTTGGGGTTTGGGGTTCGAAGTTTGAGGTTTGGGGTTCGTGGTTTGAGGTTTGGGGTTGAGGGTTGGGGTTGAGGTTTGGGGTTTGAGGTTAGGGATTTGGGGTTCGAAGTTTGAGGATGGGGTTCGAGGTTTGAGGTTTGGGGTTGAGGGTTGGGGTTTGAGTTTGAGGATTGGGGTTCGGGGTTTTAGGTTTGGTGTTTAAATTGGGTGAAATGTTTCTTCCGTGCAAAACGGCGAATTATGAGATTCAAATTGCTGTTTTAAACTTGTAAAAACATAAAAAACGCTGTTTTCAACTAATCAAACTGATGAATTTCCTTTGTTGGAAACTGCGGATTTTTGTGAAATCACGATAAAACGCTGTTTTCAACTATTCAAACTGATAAATTCATGTTTCTTTCGTGAGAAACGGCGATTTAAGAGAAATGACGATAAAACTGCTGTTTTAAACTTGCAAAAACATAGAAAAACGCTGTTTTCAACTATTCAAACTGATAAATTCACGTTTCTTACGTTCAAAACGGTGGATTTTTGTGAAATCACGATAAAATTGCTGCTTTAAACTTGCAAAAACATAGAAAAACGCTGTTTTGAACTATTCAAACTGACAAATTCATGTTTCTTTCATGCGAAACGGCGATTTATGAAAAATGACGATAAAATTGCTGTTTTAAACTTGCAAAAACATAGAAAAACGCTGTTTTGAACTATTCAAACTGACAAATTCATGTTTATTTTGTGCGAAACGGCAATTTATGAGAAATGACGATAAAATTGCTGTTTTAAACTTGCAAAAACATAGAAAACGCTGTTTTCTACTATTCAAACTGATAAATTCATGTTTCTTTTGTGCGAAACGGCGATTTATGAGAAATGACGATAAAATTGCTGTTATAAACTTGCAAAAACATAGAAAACGCTGTTTTCATCTATTCAAACTGATAAATTAATGTTTCTTTCGTGCGAAACGGCGATTTATGAGAAATGGCGATAAAATTGACGATAAAATTGCTGTTTTAAACTTGCAAAAACATAGAAAAACGCTGTTTTCAATTACTAAAACTGATAAATTCTTGTTTCTTACGTTCCAAACGGTGGATTTTTGTGAAATCACGATAAAATTGCTGTTTTAAACTTGCAAAAACATAGAAAATCGCTGTTTTCAACTATTCAAACTGATAAATTCATGTTTCTTTCGTGCGAAACGGCGATTTATGAGAAATGACGATAAAATTGCTGTTTTAAACTTGCAAAAACATAGAAAAACGCTGTTTTCAACTATTCAAACTGACAAATTCATGTTTTTTTCGTGCGAAACGGCGATTTATGAGAAATGACGATAAAATTGCTGTTTTAAACTTGCAAAAACATAGAAAAACGCTGTTTTCAATTATTCAAACTGATAAATTCTTGTTTCTTACGTTCGAAACGGTGGATTTTTGTGAAATCACGATAAAATTGCTGTTTTAAACTTGCAAAAACATAGAAAAACGCTGTTTTGAACTATTCAAACTGACAAATTCATGTTTCTTCCGTGCGAAACGGCGATTTGTGAGAAATGACGATAAAATTGCTGTTTTGAACTTGCAAAAACATAGAAAAACGGTATTTTTTACTACTCAAACTGATAAATTCATGTTTCTTTCGTGCGTAACGGCGGTTTATGAAAAATAACGATAAAATTGCTGTTTTAAACTTGCAAAAACATAGAAAAACGCTGTTTTGAACTGTTAAAACTGATAAATTCATGTTTCTTTCGTGCGAAACGGCGATTTATGAGAAATGACGATAAAATTGCTGTTTTAAACTTGCAGAAACATAGAAAAACGCTGTTTTCAACTATTCAAACTGATAAATTCATGTTTCTTCCGTGCGAATCGGCGATTTATGAGAAATGACGATAAAATTGCTGTTTTAAACATGCAAAAACATAGAAAAACGCTGTTTTCAACTATTCAAACTGACAAATTCATGTTTCTTCCGTACGAAACGGCGATTTATGAGAAATGACGATAAAATTGCTGTTTTAAACTTGCAAAAACATAGAAAAACGCTGTTTTCAACTACTCAAACTGATAAACTCATGTTTTTTACGTTCAAAACGGTGGATTTTTGTGAAATCACGATAAAATTGCTGTTTTAAACTTGCAAAAACATAGAAAACGCAGTTTTCAACTATTCAAACTGATAAATTCATGTTTCTTTCGTGCGAAACGGCGATTTATGAGAAATGACGATAAAATTGCTGTTTTAAACTTGCAAAAACATAGAAAAACGCTGTTTTGAACTATTCAAACTGACAAATTAATGTTTCTTTCGAGCGAAATGGCGATTTATGAGAAATGGCGATAAAATTGACGATAAAATTGCTGTTTTAAACTTGCAAAAACATAGAAAAACGCTGTTTTCAATTATTCAAACTGATAAATTCATGTTTCTTACGTTCGAAACGGTGGATTTTTGTGAAATCACGATAAAATTGCTGTTTTAAACTTGCAAAAACATAGAAAAACGCTGTTTTCAACTATTCAAACTGATAAATTCATGTTTCTTTCGTGCGAAACGGCGATTTATGAGAAACGACGAAAAAATTGCAGTTTTAAACTTGCAAAAACATAGAAAAACGCTGTTATCAACTATTCAAACAGATAAATTCATGTTTGTTTCGTGCGAAACGGCGATTTATGAAAAATGACGATAAAATTGCTGTTTAAAACTTGCAAAAACATAGAAAAACGCTGTTCTGAACTATTCAAACTGACAAATTCATGTTTCTTTCGTGCGAAGCGGCGATTTATGAGAAATGACGATAAAATTGCTGTTTTAAACTTGCAAAAACATAGAAAAACGCTGTTTTTAACTATTCAAACTGTTAAATTCAGGTTTCTTTCAAGCGAAACGCCGATTTATGAAAAATGACGATAAAATTGCTGTTTTAAACTTGCAAAAACATAGAAAAACGCTGTTTTGAACTATTTAAACTGACAAATTCATGTTTCTTTCGTGCGAAACGGCGATTTATGAGAAATGATGATAAAATTGCAGTTTTAAACTTGCAAAAACATAGAAAAAACGCTGTTTTCATCTATTCAAACTGATAAATTCACGTTTCTTACGTTCGAAACGGTGGATTTTTGTGAAATCACGATAAAATTGCTGTTTTAAACTTGCAAAAACATAGAAAAACGCTGTTTTGAACTATTCAAACTGACAAATTCATGTTTCTTCCGTGCGAAACGGCGATTTGTGAGAAATGACGATAAAATTGCTGTTTTAAACTTGCAAAAACATAGAAAAACGCTATTTTCAACTACTCAAACTGATAAATTCATGTTTCTTTCGTGCGAAACGGCGATTTATGAGAAATGACGATAAAATTGCTGTTTTAAACTTGCAAAAACATAGAAAAACGCTGTTTTCAACTATTCAAACTGACAAATTCATGTTTCTTCCGTACGAAACGGCGATTTATGAGAAATGACGATAAAATTGCTGTTTTAAACTTGCAAAAACATAGAAAAACGCTGTTTTCAACTATTCAAACTGATAAATTCATGTTTCTTTAGTGCGAAACGGCGCTTTATGAGAAATGACGATAAAATTGCTGTTTTAAACTTGCAAAAACATATAAAAACGCTGTTTTCAACTATTCAAACTGATAAATTCATGTTTCTTTTGTGCGAAACGGCGATTTATGAAAAATGACGATAAAATTGGTGTTTTAAACTTGCAAAAACATAGAAAAACGCTGTTTTCAACTATTCAAACTGATAAATTCATGTTTCGTTCGTTGGAAACGGTGGATTTTTGTGAAATCACGATAAAACTGCTGTTTTAAACTTGCAAAAACATAGAAAAACGCTGTTTTCAACTATTCAAACTGATAAATTCATGTTTCTTTCGTGCGAAACGGCGATTTATGAAAAATGACGATAAAATTGCTGTTTTAAACTTGCAAAAACATAGAAAAACGCTGTTTTGAACTATTTAAACTGACAAATTCATGTTTCTTTCGTGCGAAATGGCGGTTTATGAGAAATGACGATAAAATTGACGATAAATTTGCTGTTTTAAACTTGCAAAAACATAGAAAAACGCTGTTTTCAACTATTCAAACTGATAAATTCATGTTTCTTTCGTGCGAAACGGCGATTTATGAGAAATGACGATAAAATTGCTGTTTTCAAAATTGCAAAAAAAAAAAAACGCTGTCTTCAACAATTCAAACTGATAAATTTATGTTTCTTTCGTTCGAAACGGTGGATTTTTGTGAAATCACGATAAAACTGCTGTTTTAAACTTGCAAAACATAGAAAAACGCTGTTTTGAACTATTGAAACTGACAAATTCATGTTTCTTCCGTGCGAAACGGCGATTTGTGAGAAATGACTATAAAATTGCTGTTTTGAACTTGCAAAAACATAGAAAAACGCTATTTTTTACTACTCAAACTGATAAATTCATGTTTCTTTCGTGCGTAACGGCGGTTTATGAAAAATAACGGACAAAATTGCTGTTTTAAACTTGCAAAAACATAGAAAAACGCTGTTTTCAACTGTTCAAACTGATAAATTCATGTTTCTTTCGTGCGAAACGGCGATTTATTAGAAATGACGATAAAATTGCTGTTTTAAACTTGCAGAAACATAGAAAAACGCTGTTTTCAACTATTTAAACTGATAAATTCATGTTTCTTCCGTGCGAATCGGCGATTTATGAGAAATGACGATAAAATTGCTGTTTTAAACTTGCAAAAACATAGAAAAACGCTGTTTTCAACTATTCAAACTGATAAACTCATGTTTTTTACGTTCAAAACGGTGGATTTTTGTGAAATCACGATCAAATTGCTGTTTTAAACTTGCAAAAACATAGAAAACGCAGTTTTCAACTATTCAAACTGATAAATTCATGTTTCTTTCGTGCGAAACGGCGATTTATGAGAAATGACGATAAAATTGCTGTTTTAAAACTTGCAAAAACATAGTAAAACGCTGTTTTGAACTATTCAAACTGACAAATTAATGTTTCTTTCGAGCGAAATGGCGATTTATGAGAAATGGCGATAAAATTGACGATAAAATTGCTGTTTTAAACTTGCAAAAACATAGAAAAACGCTGTTTTCAACTATTCAAACTGATAAATTCATGTTTCTTTCGTGCGAAACGGCGATTTATGAGAAACGACGATAAAATTGCAGTTTTAAACTGCAAAAACATAGAAAAACGCTGTTTTCAACTATTCAAACAGATAAATTCATGTTTGTTTCGTGCGAAACGGCGATTTATGAAAAATGACGATAAAATTGCTGTTTAAAACTTGCAAAAACATAGAAAAACGCTGTTTTGAACTATTCAAACTGACAAATTCATGTTTCTTTCGTGCGAAGCGGCGATTTATGAGAAATGACGATAAAATTGCTGTTTTAAACTTGCAAAAACTTAGAAAAACGCTGTTTTTAACTATTCAAACTGTTAAATTCAAGTTTCTTTCATGCGAAACGCCGATTTATGAGAAATGACGATAAAATTGCTGTTTTAAACTTGCAAAAACATAGAAAAACGCTGTTTTGAACTATTCAAACTGACAAATTCATGTTTCTTCCGTGCGAAACGGCGATTTGTGAGAAATGACGATAAAATTGCTGTTTTAAACTTGCAAAAACATAGAAAAACGCTATTTTCAACTACTCAAACTAATAAATTCATGTTTCTTTCGTGCGTAACGGCGGTTTATGAAAAATAACGATAAAATTGCTGTTTTAAACTTGCAAAAACATAGAAAAACGCTGTTTTCAACTGTTCTAACTGATAAATTCATGTTTCTTTCGTGCGAAACGGCGATTTATGAGAAATGACGATAAAATTGCTGTTTTAAACTTGCAGAAACATAGGAAAAACGCTGTTTTCAACTATTCAAACTGATAAATTCATGTTTCTTCCGTGCGAATCGGCGATTTATGAGAAATGACGATAAAATTGCTGTTTTAAACTTGCAAAAACATAGAAAAACGCTGTTTTCAACTATTCAAACTGCAAATTCATGTTTCTTCCGTACGAAACGGCGATTTATGAGAAATGACGATAAAATTGCTGTTTTAAACTTGCAAAAACATAGAAAAACGTTGTTTTCAACTATTCAAACTGATAAATTCATGTTTCTTTAGTGCGAAACGGCGCTTTATGAGAAATGACGATAAAATTGCTGTTTTAAACTTGCAAAAACATAGAAAAACGCTGTTTTCAACTATTCAAACTGATAAATTCATGTTTCTTTTGTGCGAAACGGCGATTTATGAAAAATGACGATAAAATTGCTGTTTTAAACTTGCAAAAACATAGAAAAACGCTATTTTCAACTATTCAAACTGATAAATTCATGTTTCTTTCGTTGGAAACGGTGGATTTTTGTGATATCACGATAAAACTGCTGTTTTAAACTTGCAAAAACATAGAAAAACGCTGTTTTCAACTATTCAAACTGATAAATTCATGTTTCTTTCGTGCGAAACGGCGATTTATGAAAAATGACGATAAAATTGCTGTTTTAAACTTGCAAAAACATAGAAAAACGCTGTTTTGAACTATTCAAACTGACAAATTCATGTTTCTTTCGTGCGAAATGGCGGTTTATGAGAAATGACGATAAAATTGACGATAAATTTGATGTTTTAAACTTGCAAAAACATAGAAAAACGCTGTTTTCAACTATTCAAACTGATAAATTCATGTTTCTTTCGTGCGAAACGGCGATTTATGAGAAATGACGATAAAATTGCTATTTTAAAATTGCAAAAAAAAAAAAAACGCTGTTTTTAACAATTCAAACTGATAAATTTATGTTTCTTTCTTTCGAAACGGTGGATTTTTGTAAAATCACGATAAAACTGCTGTTTTAAACTTGCAAAAACATAGAAAAACGCTGTTTTGAACTATTCAAACTGACAAATTCATGTTTCTTTCGTGCGAAACGGCGATTTATGAGAAATGACAATAAAATTGCTGTTTTAAACTTGCAAAAACATAGAAAAACGCTGTTTTCAACTATTCAAACTGATAAATTCATGTTTTTTACGTTCGAAACGGTGGATTTTTATGAAATCACGATAAAATTGCTGTTTAAAACTTGCAAAAACCATAGAAAAACGCTGTTTTCAACTATTCAAACTGACAAATTCATGTTTCTTCCGTGCGAAACAACGATTTTAGAGAAATGACGATAAAATTGCTGTTTTAAACTTGCAAAAACATAGAAAAACGATGTTTTCAACTATTCAAACTGATAAATTCATGTTTCTTTCGTGCAAAACGACGATTTATGAAAAATGACGATAAAATTGCTGTTTTAAACTTGCAGAAACATAGAAAAATGCTATTTTCAACTATTCAAACTGACAAATTCATGTTTCTTTCGTGCGAAACGGCGATTTATGAGAAATGACGATAAAATTGCTGTTTTAAACTTGCAAAAACATAGGAAAACGCTGTTTTCAACAATTCAAACTGATAAATTTATGTTTCTTTCGTTCGAAACGGTGGATTTTTGTGAAATCACTATAAAACTGCTGTTTTAAACTTGCAAAAACATAGAAAAACGCTGTTTTCAACTATTCAAACTGATAAATTCATGTTTGTATCGTGCGAAACGGCGATTTATGAAAAATGACGATAAAATTGCTGTTTAAAACTTGCAAAAACATAGAAAAACGCTGTTTTGAACTATTCAAACTGACAAATTCATGTTTCTTCCGTGCGAAGCGGCGATTTATGAGAAATGACGACAAAAATTGCTGTTTTAAACTTGCAAAAACATAGAAAAACGCTGTTTTTAACTATTCAAACTGATAAATTCATGTTTCTTTCGTGCGAAACGGCGATTTATGAGAAATGACGATAAAATTGCTGTTTTAAACTTGCAAAAACATAGAAAAACGCTGTTTTCAACTATGCAAACTGATAAATTCATGTTTCTTTCGTGCGAAACGACGATTTATGAAAAATGACGATAAAATTGCTGTTTTAAACTTGCAAAAACATAGAAAAACGCTGTTTTGAACTATTCAAACTGACAAATTCATGTTTCTTTCGTGCGAAACGGCGATTTATGAGAAATGACGATAAAATTGCTGTTTTAAACTTGCAAAAACATAGGAAAACGCTGTTTTCAACAATTCAAACTGATAAATTTATGTTTCTTTCGTTCGAAACGGTGGATTTTTGTTAAATCACGATAAAACTGCTGTTTTAAACTTGCAAAAACATAGAAAAACGCTGTTTTCAACTATTCAAACAGATAAATTCATGTTTGTTTCGTGCGAAACGGCGATTTATGAAAAATGACGATAAAAATTGCTGTTTAAAACTTGCAAAAACATAGAAAAACGCTGTTTTGAACTATTCAAACTGACAAATTCATGTTTCTTTCGTGCGAAGCGGCGATTTATGAGAAATGACGATAAAATTGCTGTTTTAAACTTGCAAAAACATATAAAAACGCTGTTTTGAATTATTCAAACTGACAAATTTATGTTTCTTTCGTGTGAAACGGCGATTTATGAAAAATCACGATAAAATTGCTGTTTTAAACTTGCAAAAACATAGAAAAACGCTGTTTTGAACTATTCAAACTGACAAATTCATATTTCTTTCGTGCGAAACGGCGATTTATGAAAAATGACGATAAAATTGCTGTTTTAAACTTGCAAAAACATAGAAAAACGCTGTTTTCAACTATTCAAACTGATAAATTCACGTTTCTTACGTTCAAAACGGTGGATTTTTGTGAAATCACGATAAAATTGCTGTTTTAAACTTGCAAAAACATAGAAAAACGCTGTTTTCAACTATTCAAACTGACAAATTCATGTTTCTTTTGTGCGAAACGGCGATTTATGAGAAATGATGATAAAATTGCTGTTTTAAACTTGCAAAAACATAGAAAACGCTGTTTTCAACTATTCAAACTGATAAATTCATGTTTCTTTCGTGCGAAACGGCGATTTATGAGAAATGACGATAAAATTGCTGTTTTAAACTTGCAAAAACATAGAAAAACGCTGTTTTGAACTATTCAAACTGATAAATTCATGTTTCTTTCGTGCGAAACGACGATTTATGAAAAATGACGATAAAATTGCTGTTTTAAACTTGCAAAAACATAGAAAAACGCTGTTTTGAACTATTCAAACTGACAAATTCATGTTTCTTTCGTGCGAAACGGCGATTTATGAGAAATGACGATAAAATTGCTGTTTTAAACTTGCAAAAACATAGGAAAACGCTGTTTTCAACAATTCAAACTGATAAATTTATGTTTCTTTCGTTCGAAACGGTGGATTTTTGTTAAATCACGATAAAACTGCTGTTTTAAACTTGCAAAAACATAGAAAAACGCTGTTTTCAACTATTCAAACAGATAAATTCATGTTTGTTTCGTGCGAAACGGCGATTTATGAAAAATGACGATAAAATTGCTGTTTAAAACTTGCAAAAACATAGAAAAACGCTGTTTTGAACTATTCAAACTGACAAATTCATGTTTCTTTCGTGCGAAGCGGCGATTTATGAGAAATGACGATAAAATTGCTGTTTTAAACTTGCAAAAACATATAAAAACGCTGTTTTGAATTATTCAAACTGACAAATTCATGTTTCTTTCGTGCGAAACGGCGATTTATGAAAAATGACGATAAAATTGCTGTTTTAAACTCGCAAAAACATAGAAAAACGCTGTTTTGAACTATTCAAACTGACAAATTCATGTTTCTTTTGTGCGAAACGGCGATTTATGAGAAATGATGATAAAATTGCTGTTTTAAACTTGCAAAAACATAGAAAACGCTGTTTTCAACTATTCAAACTGATAAATTCATGTTTCTTTCGTGCGAAACGGCGATTTATGAGAAATGACGATAAAATTGCTGTTTTAAATTTGCAAAAACATAGAAAAACGCTGTTTTGAACTATTCAAACTGACAAATTAATGTTTCTTTCGTGCGAAATGGCGATTTATGAGAAATGACGATAAAATTGATGATAAAATTGCTGTTTTAAACTTGCAAAAACATAGAAAAACGCTGTTTTCAATTATTCAAACTGATAAATTCATGTTTCTTACGTTCGAAACGGTGGATTTTTGTGAAATCACGATTAAATTGCTGTTTTAAACTTGCAAAAACATAGAAAAACGCTGTTTTCAACTATTTAAACTGATAAATTCATGTTTCTTTCGTGCGAAACGGCGATTTATGAGAAATGACGATAAAATTGCTGTTTTAAACTTGCAAAAACATAGAAAAACGCTGTTTTCAAATATTCAAACTGATAAATTCATGTTTTTTACGTTCGATACGGTGGATTTTTATGAAATCACGATAAAATTGCTGTTTTAAACTTGCAAAAACCATAGAAAAACGCTGTTTTCAACTATTCAAACTGACAAATTCATGTTTCTTCCGTGCGAAACAACGATTTTAGAGAAATGACGATAAAATTGCTGTTTTAAACTTGCAAAAACATAGAAAAACGTTGTTTTCAACTATTCAAACTGATAAATTCATATTTCTTTCGTGCGAAACGACGATTTATGTAAAATGACGATAAAATTGCTGTTTTAAACTTGCAAAAACATAGAAAACGCTATTTTGAACTATTCAAACTGACAAATTCATGTTTCTTTCGTGCGAAACGGCGATTTATGAGAAATGACGATAAAATTGCTGTTTTAAACTTGCAAAAATATAGAAAAACGCTGTTTTCAACAATTCAAACTGATAAATTTATGTTTCTTTCGTTCGAAACGGTGGATTTTTGTGAAATCACGATAAAACTGCTGTTTTAAACTTGCAAAAACATAGAAAAACGCTGTTTTCAACTATTCAAACTGATAAATTCATGTTTGTTTCGTGCGAAACGGCGATTTATGAAAAATGACGATAAAATTGCTGTTTAAAACTTGCAAAAACATAGAAAAACGCTGTTTTGAACTATTCAAACTGACAAATTCATGTTTCATTCGTGCGAAGCGGCGATTTATGAGAAATGACGATAAAATTGCTGTTTTAAACTTGCAAAAACATAGAAAAAACGCTGTTTTTAACTATTCAAACTGATAAATTCATGTTTCTTTCGTGCGAAACGGCGATTTATGAGAAATGACGATAAAATTGCTGTTTTAAACTTGCAAAAACATAGAAAAACGCTGTTTTCAACTAAGCAAACTGATAAATTCATGTTTCTTTCGTGCGAAACGACGATAAAATTGCTGTTTGAAACTTGCAAAAACATAGAAAAACGCTGTTTTGAACTATTCAAACTGACAAATTCATGTTTCTTTCGTGCGAAACGGCGATTTATGAGAAATGACGATAAAATTGCTGTTTTAAACTTGCAAAAACATAGGAAAACGCTGTTTTCAACAATTCAAACTGATAAATTTATGATTCTTTCGTTCGAAACGGTGGATTTTTTGTAAAATCACGATAAAACTGCTGTTTTAAACTTGCAAAAACATAGAAAAAACGCTGTTTTCAACTATTCAAACAGATAAATTCATGTTTGTTTCGTGCGAAACGGCGATTTATGAAAAATGACGATAAAATTGCTGTTTGAAACTTGCAAAAACATAGAAAAACGCTGTTTTGAACTATTCAAACTGACAAATTCATGTTTCTTTCGTGCGAAGCGGCGATTTATGAGAAATGACGATAAAAATTGCTGTTTTAAACTTGCAAAAACATAGAAAAACGCTGTTTTGAATTATTCAAACTGAACAAATTTATGTTTCTTTCGTGTGAAACGGCGATTTATGAGAAATGACGATAAAATTGCTGTTTTTAAACTTGCAAAAACATAGAAAAACGCTGTTTTCAACTATTCAAACTGATAAATTCACGTTTCTTACGTTCGAAACGGTGGATTTTTGTGAAATCACGATAAAATTGCTGTTTTAAACTTGCAAAAACATAGAAAAACGCTGTTTTGAACTATTCAAACTGACAAATTCATGTTTCTTTCGTGCGAAGCGGCGATTTATGAGAAATGACGATAAAATTGCTGTTTTAAACTTGCAAAAACATAGAAAAACGCTGTTTTTAACTATTCAAACTGATAAATTCAGGTTTCTTTCGTGCGAAACGCCGATTTATGAGAAATGACGATAAAATTGCTGTTTTAAACTTGCAAAAACATAGAAAAACGCTGTTTTGAACTATTCAAACTGACAAATTCATGTTTCTTTCGTGCGAAACGGCGATTTATGAGAAATGACGATAAAATTGCTGTTTTAAACTTGCAAAAATTTAGAAAAACGCTGTTTTCAACTATTCAAACTGATAAATTCATGTTTCTTTTGTGCGAAACGGCGATTTATGAAAATGACGATAAAATTGCTGTTTTAAACTTGCAAAAACATAGAAAAACGCTGTTTTCAACTATTCAACTATTCAAACTTATAAATTCATGTTTCTTTCGTTGGAAAAGGTGGATTTTTGTAAAATCACGATAAAACTGCTGTTTTAAACTTGCAAAAACATAGAAAAACGCTGTTTTCAACTATTCAAACTGATTAAATCATGTTTATTTCGTGCGAAACGCGATTTATGAAAAATGACGATAAATTTGCTGTTTTAAACTTGCAAAAACATAGAAAAACGTTGTTTTGAACTATTCAAACTGACAAATTCATGTTTCTTTCGTGTGAAACGGCGATTTATGAGAAATGACGATAAAATTGCTGTTTTAAAACTTGCAAAAACATAGAAAAACGCAGTTTTCAACTATTCAAACTGATAAATTCATGTTTCTTTCGTGTGAAACGGCGATTTATGAGAAATGACGATAAAATTGCTGTTTTAAACTTGCAAAAACATAGAAAAAACGCTGTTTTCAACTATTCAAACTGACAAATTCATGTTTCTTTCGTGCGAAACGGCGATTTATGAGAAATGACGATAAAATTGCTGTTTTAAACTTGCAAAAACATAGAAAAAACGCTGTTTTTAACTATTCAAACTGATAAAATCAGGTTTCTTTTGTGCGAAACGGCGATTTATGAGAAATGACGATAAAATTGCTGTTTTAAATTTGCAAAAACATTGAAAAACTCTGTTTTGAACTATTCAAACTGACAAATTCATGTTTCTTTCGTGCAAAACGGCGATTTATGAGAAATGACGATAAAATTGCTGTTTTAAACTTGCAAAAAAAATAGAAAAACGCTGTTTTCAACTATTCAAACTGACAAATTCATGTTTCTTTCGTGCGAAACGGCGATTTATGAGAAATGACGATAAAATTGCTGTTTTAAACTTGCAGAAACATAGAAAAACGCTGTTTTCAACTATTCAAACTGATAAATTCATGTTTCTTTCGTGCGAATCGGCGATTTATGAGAAATGACGATAAAATTGCTGTTTTAAACTTGCAAAAACATAGAAAAACGCTGTTTTCAACTATTCAAACAGACAAATTCATGTTTCTTCCATACGAAACGGCGATTTATGAGAAATGACGATAAAATTGCTGTTTTAAACTTGCAAAAACATAGAAAAACGCTGTTTTCAACTATTCAAACTAATAAATTCATGTTTCTTTAGTGCGAAACGGCGCTTTATGAGAAATGACGATAAAATTGCTGTTTTAAACTTGCAAAAACATAGAAAAACGCTGTTTTCAACTATTCAAACTGATAAATCATGTTTCTTTTGTGCGAAACGGCGATTTATGAAAATGGACGATAAAATTGCTGTTTTAAACTTGCAAAAACATAGAAAAACGCTGTTTTCAACTATTCAAACTGATAAATTCATGTTTCTTTCGTTGGAAACAGTGGAATTTTGTGAAATCACGATAAAACTGCTGTTTTAAACTTGCAAAAACATAGAAAAACGCTGTTTTCAACTATTCAAAACTGATAAATTCATGTTTCTTTCGTGCGAAACGGCGATTTATGAAAAATGACGATAAAATTGCTGTTTTAAACTTGCAAAAACATAGAAAAACGCTGTTTTCAACTATTCAAACTGATAAATTCATGTTTCTTACGTTCGAAACGGTGTTGTGAAATCACGATAAAATTGCTGTTTTAAACTGGCAAAACCATAGAAAAACGCTGTTTTCAACTATTCAAACTGACAAATTCATGTTTCTTCCGTGCGAAACGGCGATTTATGAGAAATGACGATAAAATTGCTGTTTTAAACTTGCAAAAACATAGAAAAAACTCTGTTTTCAACTATTCAAACTGATAAATTCATGTTTCTTTCGTGCGAAACGACGATTTATGAAAAATGACGATAAAATTGCTGTTTTAAACTTGCAGAAACATAGAAAAACGCTATTTTGAACTATTCAAACTGACAAATTCATGTTTCTTTCGTGCGAAACGGCGATTTATGAGAAATGACGATAAAATTGTTGTTTTAAACTTGCAAAAACATAGAAAAACGCTGTTTTCAACAATTCAAACTGATAAATTTATGTTTCTTTCGTTCGAAACGGTGGATTTTTGTGAAATCACGATAAAACTGCTGTTTTAAACTTGCAAAAACATAGAAAAAACGCTGTTTTCAACTATTCAAACTGATAAATTCATGTTTGTTTCGTGCGAAACGGCGATTTATGAAAAATGACGATAAAACTGCTGTTTAAAACTTGCAAAAACATAGAAAAAACGCTGTTTTGAACTATTCAAACTGACAAATTCATGTTTCTTTCGTGCGAAGCGGCGATTTATGAGAAATGACTATAAAATTGCTGTTTTAAACTTGCAAAAACATAGAAAACGCTGTTTTTAACTATTCAAACTAATAAATTTAGGTTTCTTTTGTGCGAAACGCCGATTTATGAGAAATGACGATAAAATTGCTGTTTTAAACTTACAAAAACATAGAAAAACGCTGTTTTCAACTATTCAAACTGATAAATTCATGTTTCTTTTGTGCGAAACGGCGATTTATGAAAAATGACGATAAAATTGCTGTTTTAAACTTGCAAAAACATAGAAAAAACGCTGTTTTCAACTATTCAAACTGATAAATTCATGTTTCTTTCGTTGGAAACGGTGGAATTTTGTGAAATCACGATAAAACTGCAGTTTTAAACTTGCAAAAACATAGAAAAACGCTGTTTTCAACTATTCAAACTGATAAATTCATGTTTCTTTCGTGCGAAACGGCGATTTATGAAAAAATGACGATAAAATTGCTGTTTTAAACTTGCAAAAACATAGAAAAACGCTGTTTTGAACTATTCAAACTGACAAATTCATGTTTCTTTCGTGCGAAATGGCGGTTTATGAGAAATGACGATAAAATTGACGATAAATTTGCTGTTTTAAACTTGCAAAAACATAGAAAAACGCTGTTTTAAACTATTCAAACTTATAAATTCATGTTTCTTACGTTCGAAACGGTGTTTGTGAAATCACGATAAAATTGCTGTTTTAAACTTGCAAAACCATAGAAAAACGCTGTTTTCAACTATTCAAATTGACAAATTCATGTTTCTTCCGTGCGAAACGGCGATTTATGAGAAATGACGATAAAATTGCTGTTTTAAACTTGCAAAAACATAGAAAAACTCTGTTTTCAACTATTCAAACTGATAAATTCATGTTTCTTTCGTGCGAAACGACGATTTATGAAAAAATGACGATAAAATTGCTGTTTTAAACTTGCAAAAACATAGAAAAACGCTATTTTGAACTATTCAAACTGACAAATTCATGTTTCTTTCGTGCGAAACGGCGATTTATGAGAAATGACGATAAAATTGCTGTTTTAAACTTGCAAAAACATAGAAAAACGCTGTTTTCAACAATTCAAACTGATAATTTATGTTTTTTTCGTTCGAAACGGTGGATTTTTGTGAAATCACGATAAAACTGCTGTTTTAAACTTGCAAAAACATAGAAAAAACGCTGTTTTCAACTATTCAAACTGATAAATTCATGTTTGTTTCGTGCGAAACTGCGATTTATGAAAAATGACGATAAAACTGCTGTTTAAAACTTGCAAAAACATAGAAAAACGCTGTTTTGAACTATTCAAACTGACAAATTCATGTTTCTTTCGTGCGAAGCGGCGATTTATGAGAAATGACTATAAAATTGCTGTTTTAAACTTGCAAAAACATAGAAAACGCTGTTTTTAACTATTCAAACTAATAAATTTAGGTTTCTTTTGTGCGAAACGCCGATTTATGA